>AJFL01000232.1:0-24966 GCA_000467735.1 Rhytidhysteron rufulum CBS 306.38
GGAACCGTATTTCTCCTTGCGTAGGTGTTCGAGGCGATGAGTCGATGACAGACAACGGAGAAGATTCAGAGTTGGAAAGTGCGGATGGCGGTCGGCGAGGATAATGTTCAGGCGCCACTGTAGTTGCATCTGAATCTGTAGTTTGCGTGGTTTGTGTAGATTGTGTGAGGTCGGATCTCTGACGAGAGCTTGTAGATGTGCTTCTTCTTGACCTGCCATTTATAGGACTACGAGTCTTTTGGCGGGTAGTCTTTTCCTGCCTAATAGTACTTGGAAGTGAGGTCTCGGTTGTAGAAGTAAGATCAGTCACATCATCTGAAACATCATCGCCCTCTCTAAATGTTGAGCGAGATGAGCCATATTTATGCTCTGGCGTCAGTCGAGTTCCGCTATCAACGCTTCGTCTGCCGTCTTCCATGTCAAATACTCTCGCTCTCTCCTTGGCAACCGTATCTGCAACTCGCCTTTTCATGCTATTGGCACTCGCCGTCTTCCTCAAGTCTGCTCCTATCGCCGTTGCGGTAGCGGTAGCTGTGAGTGGTGGGCTTGGTGGTGGCTCGCGCGGCGGTGACCTTGCTTTTGGAGACTCATCGCTATGCCTATCTTTCCCTTCTTGGCTGAGATCTGTGGGTTCTGGAGTATATAGAGAATTTCGGACCGCCTCTTTGCTGTGTGCCTTTGAGAAGGTTGGATATGGTAGACTCGCTCGTGATACATTTGAAGAGCTTAGGGAGGACCGACGGTCCATCTCCGGTACGACGGCCATCTTACGGGCGGATTTCGAGGAATGTGAGGAAGGTGTTTTGGCCCGAGGGGGCTCGCCGCGATCTCGTTCACGATCTCGGTCTCGATCTTTGGAGGTAGTCGATGAGGATTTCCGGGAGGATCTGGATGATCTAGAAGAAGTGTGTTTGTGGTCGCGGTGCACTCGGTGTTCTCGATGTTCTCTGTGCCTTCGGTGCCGGGCGTGCCTCTCCTCGTCCCTGTCCTTGTCCTTGCTTTTGATACTTTCGCGATCGGGTTCGGAGTCCTTTTTGCGTCGCCTGGACTCCGGACTGCTAAACATTTTTCTAGGGGAGGCTGGTGAGTATGTATGACTATGCGTTGGATGCCACCAAACCGGCTCGATGTGAAGGAGCTCGTACCAGCGCGGCTAGAGGGGCGGGTGATTGGACTGTCCCATGCCAGGTTGGGTGGTGCAGGGCCTATCAGGGAGACCAAGCGGCCATTAAGAGCGGGACAGCAGTTGGGCGATGGGTTTGATGTGGATCGGTCGAAGGGTGTTGGGCAGCGCTGGAAGGGCGAGGAAGATGGAAGTTGTTCTTCTAATGCAGGACGACTGACGTGTATTCCAGGGCTGGGCCTCCAGCAGATCGCCAGCCAGGCAGCTCAGGCAAGGGTCGGCAGGGTAGGTCAGCCGCGGCGAATGGCAGCTCGCCCGGCGGCACAGGCAGGCAGGGCAGGCCAGCCAGGACAGGCGTCGGGGAACCCTTACAAAGGATAGGTTCGAACAGCCACTTCACACCCACGACCTCCTCACCCGCCTCTCCAGCGCTCTCTTCGCCGTGTGCTGTGCGCTCCCCGAGGCCTCTGCTCCGTCGACCATGTATGTATGCAGTTCTTTTGCTAGTTATGCCCGTCCAATTCCTGCGTCCACCCGCACCGCATCGCATCGCTTCACCGCATGTCGCTTTCCCGCGCCCAACCCTGGAGCAGGCGCCAGCCTCAGTCCACAACCACCAGCAAAGACGAGGTCCTACTCCACTTCGGCTGCGGGAAACCTACCAACCATGACTGATTGGCTTTGCTCCAGGAACCAACTCGCATCGCTTTTGCCGATTTGTCTGCCTGCTGCAGATGCTCGTCTTCCTCAATGGACATGCCGTTTTACGTGCCTCTCTTTTTAATATGTCTTGCGTCCGCTGCCCTCCTATAAATAATGCATCATGCACCTCTGGTTCTCTTCAGTTCTCGTCCCAAACGGCTGGATCTACTCGAGACAACCCCTCCCCTCCTTGTTCAGCACCCTCGGTATGTGATTTGTTCAACCCATAGATTCCAGATCAATGTAGCTTGCAGTCATAGATTGCGAGCATAAGCAAGCACAATTAGTGGAGAAACTCTGCACCCGCGTAACAGCTTCCTTATCAATGGTCGGGTCTGTTGCTAAAAGAAGATTGTTCCTTCAATCGTCATTATTATATATACTATAGCCGGCCGTATCTGATTTGGATCATTAACAGTTGAAAAGCATGAGTATCGTAACCTTGTTGCCTTTATCCCTATGCCAAATTGGTTTCAAAGACCATAAAAAGAAAACCCTCTACCCATAACCCATACAATAATACACACTGTCCATCTTCGGTCAGGTCTGCTTTCAAATACCTACTTCATGAAACCTCGAGTCTCTCGATGGACTTCCTTTCCTCCCAGCACTCGAGTCAGTGCCAAAACTAGGTGGAGGGACTAATTCCTCATCGAAGTTATCTCTGGCCTCCTCGAAGTCAGACTCTCTTGATACACTACTGACACCGCTATTGGTTCGTTCCGGTGCTCGTCCCCGATCATTGGAATACTCACTACTAGACAGCGAGGAAATGCTGGGAGAATGGTATGCTTCATGTGATGGCCCTGGGGGAGTCGAAGGTCTGGGATTGTTGCCAGTCGGATTGCTTGTCAGGTGTGGGCTTTGAGGCTCAGGAGAGGAACTCGACTTGGCTGAAGCCGCTGTGAGAGAAGCACCCCCGATGAATCCTGGTTTATCCTTTTCAGCCGACCCAGTGGAATGCTTTGAGCGACGTTTTAGGCTGCTGATGAACCCTCTAAAGCCAGACTTTGTTGGAGAAGTGGGAGAGGTTGGATTAGAACTGGGTTTGGCCACCTCTGTCTCTCGAGATTGTTCGATAGGCTCCGGATCGCGATACAAATCGTCGTCTTCAGTTTCAGGAGCTTGCGCGGGCGCAGGGTTGTGCACTGAACCCAAAGGGGCTTCTGTAAGTGATTGCTTTGGTACTTCTTTACTCTTCCGCTTTCCTTCTTTTTGTAGTCGTTTCTCTTCTGCTTTCTTCGCTTTCTCAGCCTCCTTCTCTTGTTTAAAGGCAGCCCTCTCCTCTGCGGTGCGAGACTTAGCAGCTTTCTTTTCTTCTTCTGCGAACTGGTTAACAAGATATACACAGATTGTTTTAAAAAACAGTTGGCCTACCTCTAACACGCCTCTCTTCAGCTTGTAGTTCAGCTGCTCGTTCTTTCTCAATCCTGGCTTGTCGTTTCTTCTCTTCTTGGTCTAGCCGAATCTCCTCATCCCTTGCTCTCTTCTTCTCCGTCGTTTCATTAATCTCGTCGAGAGTGGGCTGTATCCTGGCGGCAGCAACTGCATCAATGTCCGACTGGTCTAAGAACCTGCCACCTCCGATATGAACTTTTCCATGGTTCACCATGCGTGCTTCACTATCAGCGGCAGCTCTTGCTCGAGCCTTGGCATCCCATTCTTCGATCATTGCGGGAGACATCTTGCCAGTCTCATCGAATATTTTTTGATCCATTCCATGCATTTGGGCTTGTACTTTCTTTTGTGCAGCAACAAGCAGGTTACGCCGGTCTTCCTCTTTCTTTTTGGCATCAACCTCAGCGAGTGTCTGGCTGAACTGGGACATTTGCGATCGGATGCGCCGTGACTGCAACTCATCATCATCTGAATCCACAGCTTCTGGGTCACTGTTCGCGCGTCTTCGTCCACGGCGCATCGAAAGTCGTTTTCTGGATGGCTTGTCATAGCCATAATAGCTGCGGAATTTGGCTGTTTCATCAGCATCAATTTTAGCGAGTCGCTCGGCAGCAAGCTTTTGTGCAGCTTCTTGTATATGAATATACTGCATTGCTTGCTGTCTAATATCGGAATCTGAACTGACGGACTGGCGGTTCTGAGCGGCGGTGGCAGCAGTTTGCCCTGCTACTCTGGAAGATTTCCCGGCACCATCATCACTTGACCTTTGTTGCGCGTCGTACATGTGTTTTGCCATGGAAATAGCAGAAGCTCGGAGTGCATTCTGCCTGTTCTTTTCTTCCACTTCTAGGGCGATTGGAGGGTGCTCTGTATACATTTCTTTTGCAATACTCTTGGAATGTTGTATGCGAGCAGCTTCTAAAGCTCTAGAGGAGCTAGAACCTGCATTAGGGGGAGGTGAAGCTTTTGTCGATGGCCGATGCGCCAATGTAGCAGCACTCAAGGCGTTTTTTGCCGAGTTTGAAGAGTCAGGGAAGCTCGGGGCTGGGTTGGGAACAGACATGGCTCGTTTCCGACCTTGTGAAGAGACGGCTCCAGTGGCAGCCAACAGAGCCTTTCTCCTCACATCTTCTTGTTGGCTAGAATTGACTTCCGGCATCTTTTTACTGAAAGCTATGTTCGCAGCCGAGTTCCCATGTGAGCTTGCTTCAGGTGTCCACAGATTCAGCTTCGTTCCATCTTTGTGCGCAAGAAGCGCTGCCTTTGAGCCTGCAGTGCTTGCTTCAGGTTGCCATAGCGGTGCCATTTTGCAGTTATTCGCAAGTAACGCGGCCTTGCCCGCGGCCGATGAGTGTTCAGGCTTCCACCACTCAGGCGATTTTGTACTGGAGTTTGCTAAAGTGGCAGCAGTACCCGCCGAGGAGCGTGTATCTATCCCCACGACTGGGAAGCTCGGGAGGTCTTGGGGGTGGGCGTGCTTTAAGCTTGTTGCCGCGCCTATCACGAAGGGTTAGCAATGCAATCAAGATTAACCCTCGGACGCTGAAGGCTGTGGCTCACTTGCTGAGGATAGCTTGTTGTCGGGTCCTAGAGGTTTGTTTGTTCCTTTGGTGGGGTTTGTTGAATACAAGGCTGCAGCTGACGCCTGATTCTGGAGGGCCTTGTTCTTTGTATCGTGAGCCGAAGGATCCGGGCAACGCATGTCTGTCGTTACTGCCAGGCCGGTGACATCAGCATCGTTCTTGGTACTATGCGGGATACTGGGGCCGCCATTGGGTGTTGTCTGCGTCTGGGTTGCCATTGAGACTTGCTTTTCCTTGTTGTGAATGCGCCCTGAGGGGTGCGGCTGGTTTCCCTCAAATGGGAATCAAATATGGGTAACTGAGACTGCTGCAGCAGTGTGGGTGGGGAATGAGATGCGGGTGATCTTCACGAAAGATGAGAGCAAGACGCAGGGAAGTCATCGCTATTAACCATGAATGGTGCCGTAGGAGTACATAGACCACGACCGCGACCTAGGCCCATGACATCACAATGCGGTGGGGGTCCGTGACCTGCCAATTTAAAGTTATCACCGTGGAGCCAGCCCTTGCCGCTTCGAGGGTGCATATCGTCACTTTGGCAACACCATCGGCCGCTTTTGGACGGTTCTGTTCGGCCTGCTAACTGTCCTGGTACACCTGATTGTGGCTTTCGCAAAGGTATTTGATTCAAGAACGAGGGACTCCATCCTCACATAGCTATCGCTTCGTGACAGAGCAGTGAAGAAGACTGTTGGGACCAAGATCGACACAGGGGCCTTATTTTGCAGCTATGGTCATCAATTGATCCTAGGTGTGATCCTGTCCTGTGCAAGCGCTAGCTGGAGTACTACTACAGTCTTGGGGAACCAACAACAAGTATCCTCCACCTCCACCATGGATAACCTCCGGACTCCTCTAAGGACTATTCCGAACTTTCGAGATGCCGGTGTATTCATAAACAATTGCATGGGCTCAAAGTCTGCTACTATCATCCAAGGTGGATCTACAAGGAGGCTAATAGAATGGCAGTCTCTTACGACCTGGTCTCTTATATAGAGGCGCCCGGCCAGGTAAACCGCGAGAGTCTAAACACACTAGCCGAAGTAGCTAAGATGAAGCAGACGAGGCTTCATCTGAAGACAGGCGCAAGCTCATAGAAGAGTTTTGCGTCAAAAGCATCATCGATCTACGAACGAAGTACGTATTTCAGGGCTGGGCCTCTGTAACTCAACACATAACAAGATGATAGAACCGAACACATTCAGCAAGCTCAAAAACGCGATGAAAAGATCAAGGCATCAGAGGCTATGCCTCAAAGTAACGACAGCGTGGCAGAACCCTTGAAGATTCCTGGCGTCATGTATCATGAAATCAATTTCAATGGCAACGCCTTTTCCCGCATGCTAATCCGGAAGTTAACTTGGGCCGAGTTCGCAAAGCTTGCCGGTCTGATGCTGTTCGGATACCGCCTGGAGGGTATACAGATCCTAGCTCCTTCCATGGAAGCAACTGGACTTGTTGGGTTGGCCATTGACTCCCTCGATGTCTGCGGCTACGAAGTCTGCGAAGTTTTCAAGGTGCTTGCGGATCGGAGTAGCTGGCCCGTTATGATCCACTGCACCCAAGGCAAAGACAGGACAGGCTTGACCGTCATGCTAGTTCTGTTCTTGCTGGGAGCATCTCTAGATGCGGTCCGTCAAGATTATATGCTGTCAGAGTCCGAGCTTTTGTTGGAAAAGGAGGAACGCATGAAGGAAATTGCATCAATCGGATTGAGCGAGCATTTCACGACATGTCCCCCTGAGCTGGTGGGAAAGGTGCACCAGCACATTCAGGAGAAATATGGCTCTGTAGAGCAATACCTGATTGGCGTTGGGGTAACCAAAGAGATGCAGAAAACGATAAAAGAAATGCTCCAAGCGTAATGCACGGAGCACAGGAGCCTGTGGGTTTGAGTCGTGCGAAGTAGCGGCGAAGGGCGGGGAAATAATTATCCCCAAAGACCCTGGCTTGAGTATGTACACCGCGTTCACGTTGAGCGAGGATCAAGCACAATTTAGAGGATGAATTATCGACCTGCATCGGCGGGCATTCATCTTTGAGCGGAATGCCATGGGTGGATGGAAACTTGCTGCGCTGGCCCCAGATTGAAGCCTGATAGTTGAATCCTTTCTAAACCTCAAACGGCCACTAGCAGGGCACGGACACCCACGCTTGGCCTGTCCCTTGATCGGCATAATTGATAATTGAGTGATTGCCCACCGCCAGTGTTCACCATCTTTCCTCCCACAACCCTCTCGCCATGTCTGAAGCCAACGGGAGTTCGTCCGAAAAGGACTTCGAGTGGATTGAAACTCCTCCTGCCCCTACTCCCACCACTCCCGTCGAAGACTGTGGTGTGAGGACCACTGCTGTACGTAATTCCTTTGGGCTCGAAATCATTGCCCCACGAAAGGCCATTGAGCCACGATACGCCGATAACACAAACTAACCATCTGGCAATTGCAGTACCCGTCCATCAAAAATGCTCCTTTACCCGCAGATGGCCCCGGAAGTGATACTTTCTCCAACACCATTCTTTTCTCCCTCCTTGGTTTCGTCCCACTCTACTTCTCATGGAAAGTCGGTGGAGGTTGGAAGACTTGGATCTTCTTTGCCCTCATAGTCGATCTCCCTATTCTTGCCGCCTTCTGGATCATTGCATCCTCTTACTCGCCCCGAAGGAACGAAAAAGCCCGTTTCCCTGGCCGTCCAATCGAACACTACCTTACCTTTCACAAGCCAGAGGACCGTGAGAACTACCATGGCAAGAAGACAATTCCCATGGAAACCTTCCACGAGAAGTACTTTGATGGAGATGTCGACATCAACGGTGACTGCTTGGACGTCCTGGAGTATCGTCATGATTGGGCCAACTTCAAGTTTACCTATAGTCTTATCAAGTACTTCTTGACTGGTATGATCCCAGAGGTCATTATGCACACTCGATCCCAAGGTATGTTCGCTTCCATCACCTTATATGCATCCTAAAGCTTACCATCTTTCTAGACGAGGAACAAGTCCGTGACCACTACGACCGCGGCGATGACTTTTACGGTTGGTTCCTCGGGCCACGTATGATCTACACTTCTGGTATAATCTCCGATATCAACAAGGAAGAGTCCCTTGAACAACTCCAGGATAACAAACTCGCCATTGTCTGTGAGAAGATTCAGGTCAAGCCAGGAGACAGGATGCTCGACCTTGGCTGTGGTTGGGGTACACTTGCCAAGTTCGCCAGTGTGAACTACGGTGCTCATGTCACAGGTATCACCCTTGGTCGTAACCAAACTGCCTGGGGTAACAATGGTCTCCGAAGGGAAGGTATCCCGGAAGAACAGAGCAAGATTCTTTGCATGGACTACCGCGACACCCCTGTTCCCAAGGGTAAATACAACAAGATCACCTGTCTGGAGATGGCTGAGCACGTCGGTGTCCGCCACTTCCACACTTTCTTGAAGCAAGTGTACGATATGCTTGATGACGATGGTGTCTTTTTCCTTCAGATCGCTGGTTTGAGGAAGCCCTGGCAATACGAAGACTTGATCTGGGGCCTTTTCATGAACAAGTACGTTTTCCCTGGTGCAGACGCCTCCACGCCCCTTGACTTCTTCATCGGTCGTCTTGAGGGAGCTGGCTTCGAGGTTAAGGCCGTTGATACTATTGGTGTTCACTACTCTGCCACACTTTGGCGCTGGTACAGAAACTGGATGGCAAACAAGGACAAGGTCATTGCTAAGTATGGCAAGAGATGGTTCAGAGTAAGTTTTCTTATATAAAGTTCTCTAACTTATCCTCCCATTATACTAACCATCAACAGATCTGGGAATATTTCCTTGCCTACTCAACCATTACTTCACGACAAGGCGGTGCCACTTGCTACCAAATTACCCTTGTGAAGAACATCAACTCAACCCACCGTGTCGAGGGTATTAATAGCCAATTTGGTCTTCATGCTGCTCTTGCTGCGTCAAAGGAGAGGATTGGTACTGTCCTTGCTGCAAAGGGTACATAAACGCTGCTACCGCACCGGAGTATTAACTGAGTTTGTACTCCTATTCCTGGTTCACGATCAAAAAATCACATGATACACGACAAATCATAATCATTTGATGATGAATATCGAAAGTGGGTAGGATGTCTGAAGTAGATGAGTTGTTGGTATAGACGGAGTCGGGGTCACAAAAATTTCAGCATTCCGGCATAGATTTTGCATGGGAAAAATGACGGATTATGAGAAGCCCAGACAGATCTAGGTACCTTTACCGCAATTAAGTCACGCGGTCTATTATAATGCATACATGCCTGCTAAGATCCATGGTGCTAGATGTCATTCACGAGATGCCATCTTTCCCCCCAACTGCTCACAAGTGAAGGAAATCATCATCTATGAATCCTCAAACCAAGACTTCTTTCCATCTAGAAGAACAGCTTCTTCAACTCAGCCATGGTGTGCTCCGGGTTGGTGACGCTGTGTCCAATCGTCCTCTTATCCTCGTAGATCTCGTAATCATTGCCGCCCTTGTACGTCTTGTCACCGAAGAAATGAATAGTGGTGTACTCAATACCACCAGGCCTCTCCTTCTCAGCCTCAAGGTGCCTCAAACAATAAGTCTTATCCCAACCAGTCGGGAAAATGTCAAAGGAAAGCTGCCCCCCAATACTATAAGTAAGTCCTAGATCCGGAAACTGTTCCTTCAACTTCCCAATCATAATCTCCCTAACTTTATGCTCCTTATCATAAACCTCAAACTCATTCCTCTCCTTCTGCGACGCATTCCTGCCAATCGGCGAAACATTAATCATGCCATTCCTGAACTCAACAAAGGTACCACGCTTGACGGGGATGTCGAGGTCCGCGATGTAGTGCAGGATCCAGTTTACGAGCTTCTTGTACTTTTCGTCGCCGATCCATTCGATGAAGCTGGAGCTTGTGAGGGGTGTACCTAGGCGGAAAGCTGTGAGTCCGTTTTCGGCGAAGCAGAAGTCGAAGAGTGAGGTTGCGGGGAGGGAGGGCGTGCCGAGTTGTTCTTCTTGCTTGGCCATGTCGGAGCCGCCAACGGAGCCGATGGCGACTTTGTGGCGGAGGGCGGAGAGGAGTTGTAGCATTTCTGGGGAGACGTTCTAGTTGTGGGGGTTAGTGAGGGGATTTGGAGGATTTGCTGGACACGACGTACTCGTCTTGCGGGTGTGAGGGTGCCATCGACATCGAAGAGGCAGATGGTGTTCTTGATTGGACGCTGATCGAGCGGAGGGACAATAGAACCAGCTTCAGCCATTGTGAAAGATTGTATAGGTATTTTGTGTACTTGTGGTGTTCTAAAGGTACTAATTGACCGATTCAAAGATCGAGGAAATGTTCGTAGGGAGAAAGTGAGTGATGGGTAAATTTTGGTGGGGTTTGTTGTTCCTTCTGCGTTGTTGGTCCAGGGTCTGATTTCTTCACCGCTCTGGCTCTCAGGGAAACGTTTGGTCCCGCGTTGGTCGAGTAGCGAGTCAGGGGGTTTTAGTCAAGGTGGGGCTGGTTGGCTGGATAGGGGATAGGTTGTAGGTAGGGGCTTGTTGTCGAGATCTGTTCGATATGTAACTTCAACTCAGCCTCTTTGAATGATCGCTGGAATATTCCTCTTTTATGAAGTCGAAATACGAGTTGGTGAGTCAGCAGGTTCATTGTGAAAACGTGGTCTATTTAAAGATGATTCTGTCCTCATGAGAGCTTGCGTAACCGTTCCAAGGTTCTTACTACTTGAGACGATGGACCCCTTTCCCATGGTTATTCGCATCATGGGGGAGATGACGTTTTTTGCCGGTAGCGACGTAATTCGGGTAGGAGCTGATGGGTCTGCTCGTGTTCAGATGGCTTTGTGGCAACGTGGTCAGAATATCTCAAACTCTATGCATGGGTTGAGTTACATTGGAGGCGCCTGTTTACGAAGGAACATGAGCTGTCCTGCTTCGTAATCTCATTTAACACGTAAGTTCTCAATGGACAGTAACCAGAATACGATATCCATGAAGAATGAAACGGGATGGTAAAGTCAATCTATTTCATCAGTCTTCCACAATGTCTCGATGTCTAAACATTGTGTTAAAGCAATGTTCTATCTCATTCACTTAAACTCCCACAACACATTGCTGAAGAAACTAGCCCAGATCTAGTATATAAGCCTTTCCTTAATTATTCTCTTGTTCTTCACATTACACTTTCCCTCAAACAAAACGTGACCTCATGAACCCATCATGAACCTATCACAGCACATACATGATATTTCAAAGAGGTTGAATAGCGCAACCCAACTATCAATAGTACTACATGTTCTCAAACCTCCACGCGATGCCATTCTGGGCCTGCACAAACTGCAAGTTCAGAAATGGCATCCGATACAGACACGGGGAGCGAGACCGCTTCCACCCCCTTGGCTATCTCACCTGTAAAAAATGCGAGCAACGTGTAACAACCTCCACACGATTCCATAACATCAACCTTACCGTCTTTCAAGGCAACGACTACCTGATCTCAATTCCCCGCCAATACATCTTAAACACCATCCTTGGACATGTATGTTGCCAATGCGGATGTTCCTGGCGACATCAACCCCAAAAAATTAAGTCAGGGGAACAGGGGAAACAAGCTCCTGGGATCATGGGCCAGTTAAAGCGGGCTTTCTCCGTGAAGGGGAAAGCTAAGAAACCTAATAAGGATCAGAATAGGATATCTGAAGACTCTCTGGAGTCTATGGAATCCTTTCTCCCTAACCAAAATACTAGAAGTATTTTGGAACGGGATGGCTTGCTTGAGCAAGGCGACGGAGAGCGGGATATATATACCCTGCACTTCGAGAATAGAGAGTGCTCTTGCAGTCACAAGTGCTGTAGAGTTTGTCTTAGGTTTAAACTTGGTGGATACGAGCAGCCGGGAGAGTGGATGGTTGCGTATCACGCTCCTAGCCATGCTCCCACTGCACCACACTGTGCAGATAACTGGAAAACTCAACACTCCCCGGATCATCGTTATATCTGGGTCTAAGGTATGACATGCCTTACTACTGTTTATATTTTCTTAGTACATATTTTCTACTTAATCATTTAATGTTTGATTTTGAATATTTTACTACAGAATCTCAGTTTATTATTTAATGTGATTGTATACACTTTGTAAGTCACTGTACCCCCAAGGATGTTTCCTTGGCTCAAGCTCACATGTTTCTCTACTTGTACAGATCACTGACACTATTATATGTTGTACCCTACCACGATCACTATAAACTAACCCTGGATTAATGTTCATGAGTTTGACAATATAGGACTATAACCAAGCCAAACAGGCCCAGATAAGAAGACTAAAATTTGATTCCCTAAGGACATGGGATGTCAATAAAGCAGATCAAAGACATGAGATATGACCATCATCTCATCAACATCTCAGTCTTTATTTACCCCCTAAACATACCAGATGGGTGGAACCTTTGGGAAAGAAGTATGCATTAAACATGCACAATTCAAAATACATATAAGGCAATAAGAAAGCATCCACCATTTCTTCCCCAGAAAACATGTACACATCACTACACACATACACAAAGCTACAAAAACTTACACTACACACAATAGATTTATCACACGATTAACACATAACAAACTCCTCGACAATGTCAGAAATCATTGTAATCTACATCAAGCGCCACCCAATGGCATCCCGAGTCCTCCTAGGCCGACCACCAACCCTATCTTCCTCCCCCAGCGCCCAATACGGCGACGCCGACAACCCCAAAAGCCTCTGGTGCCACCTCCGAGACACAGACACCAACGGCATCTGAGTCTGCTGCCAATGCGAAAAAAGCAACAAACTAAAATACATTGGAGGAACGCACCCCTTCGGCACCCTCTCCTGCACCTGCGCAAAATCCCACAAACCCTGCAACCACTGCACCTTCAGCGGCATTCTCCAAAGAGTAGTCAGCGCAAGCATGACCGATACCGCTCTCCCCGGCGACGAATACGGCGTCATATGTCCTGCATGTGGTCTTAGCTGGAAAGCTGAGCCTTGTGGTTCTGATAAGGAGAAGGAGAAGGAGGGGTTTTGGCATAGGGTGCTAAGGAAAGGTCATGAGCATCATCATTCGGCTGAGAAGGTTAGGTTTGGAGTGATGGGTTCTAGGTGTTCTTGTGGGCAGGCGGTTTCGAGTTTGTGGTATAGGTTTAAGGTCATGGGGGATGAGGATTATACTTATGGTGATCCGGATGCGACGTATAAGCTGCATGTGGAACGTAAGTGGGATAGGCTGTTTTGTGAGGATAAGAGGTATTCTCCTAGAGGTTGGAGTACTCCGGGTTCACTGCGCGATCGGCCGATTCCGATGTCGAACCCTCATTCTCATATATCGTAAGGCCGTACGAGCTAATACTAGGACGGGGGCTTTGTGTTCTGTGGGCTGACATTGGCTGCCTGAGGCGAGGAAGCGTATATGTATGTTTTCTTTGCATTTTGCTTTCAGCTTCTAAGGTAAGTAACTAACCATAATTTAATAACATCCATTCTTCTCGTAACATTGACTAAATATCATCATCTCTGTGGCACGCAAAATGCATACTAATAACAATTATTTAAAGAAGACCCCTTAGTCACCAAAGTCATCAAAGGGAAACTTACATCTGCCTTGAAGCTTAACCAGACCGCTTATCCTCAGCTCCCAGCAACACCCACCTGAAGTAGGAAGTGCTGAGTTCATCGCTGCTCACTCTGCATTATCCCATAGCCTTGCCTCTTTATTGCAGGTTTAGCAGTGTTTAGATCACATTGCAGTCCCCCACAGCTAATAATCTAACTGGTCAGACGGAGGAATCTTAACGCCGATTAAGCGCGCCCTACTCCTCAATCCAACAACAATCCTAATACTTCTATACCCGGGGAAATTGTGTATCTATATCCAACTAGGGAAAAAGGAGGGGGAGTAATGTTTTAGTAGGCGCCGGTGAGTTGACGCCCTTTTACTCATCTACCTGGTTGATTGTAAGGTGCGTGTGTGACATCAGTGTCATATGGCGAGTCCGATGTGATGGTTTTGGATGCCTGGATGGTGGAAGGCTTCTTCAGATGTTCTATGGGATTTAGATTTTTGATGGGAATGGGTATGGTCAGGCAATGAACCGATCGTGGTTTGCCTTAGGAAAGCCTCGCGTTGTTGCAATTGCCTGGGAAGGCTGAGCAAGAAGCAGAAGTCCGGTTGATTATAGCCTAGCCTAGAACGACTAGCTGATTGCTGCACCTGGCTAGAGAAACCGCTTAATTTTCGACGGTTCCTACCGTGCCATTGATGTGGCTCTTGTGGCTATGGTGGGTGAGTGGGCAGGTGCCGCCTCAGCCTACCGTCTAGGGCAGTCATCCATGAAACCAGTCAATGGTGTCGGTGAGTCCAGAATGGAAGGCACGTATAAGATCTGTCTTCGAGTACGCGCTTCACCATCTCTCTTTCATTCACATCTTCACACACTCAATTGAATCGGTGCATTTCCTCCATCTTCTTCATTCTTGACAGCACAGCAAAACCTACTAGCCCACTGCAATCAGCAATCTAGTTCCAGCCTTACGGCGCAGGGTAAATCTTGGAAAGAAGGACCCTTCGTACCAAAAGTATGGCCCCCACCTCATCCCTGCGATACCCCACCAAAGAAATCCATCCTTCATCATTGTGCTTTCACGTTGCACCTCTCTAACAACACCTTACAGCACCTTCACAACCTCAAACACGTCAAATTGTGTTGGCAGTCAACCTCTTCACCGTTCTCTTCGACCCACCAGACACATCTCTTTAGCCCCTCTCAAGCCTCAGCCGGCACCCAGAGAACAATGACTAGCTCCAAAAAAGTCATCGATCTGGGGATATCCTCCGAAGAAGCCAAACGACGTGCAAAAATGGAACTACCGGCTCTCCCTCAGGACCGCAAGGTCAATGCCAAGTTCTCTCGTGCCTACCCACCCAAGGATTTCGCCCCCGAAGCCGAATATTCCGTCTTCACAGCTGGCAGCATAGAACAAGGCCGAGCCATCAACTGGCAAAAACACCTGACCTCCTGTCTCGAACAATATCCCGTCACCGTCATGAACCCGCGGCGAGGCGAATGGCCTGAGTGCCCTACAATCGAGCAACAAACCGCCCAAATCAAGTGGGAGCTTAAGGCACTGAAGGAGGCGAAAGTAATCGCCATGTTCTTTGATTGGAACACTCAATCACCAATCTCGTTGCTCGAATTGGGGCTGTACGCAAAGTCAGGAAAACTGGTTGTCTGCTGTCCGGGTCCTTATTACCGCAAAGCGAATCTTAAAATTACTTGCGACGACGAGAAAGTTCCTTTTTATGAGGACTACACGGAATTCGTGGAGAAAATTGTGGAGATGTTGAAGAAGGATGGGATGGCGGTTACGGGTGAGGAATGGAAACCGCAGTTTTCGGAGGAGCAGAAAAATTGGTTCAAGAGCGAAGACTGGAAGGATACAACGTCGCCTCAAGAAGAGAGGTTGAAGAGACTCCTGAACCCCTCGAATCCCACGAAACGAACGGAACCAACGGAACCCACGAATGCCCCGAATCCCTAAATACGTTATAACTTGACTATCAACTATGACAGTTTTATGATTTTCCTACCTCTGCTTCTGCATTGACGGATACGGCCAGGAGTTACGGAGACCCTTTTTGTTTCTGATTTCTTTTTCTTATACTACCCTGAGATGTTTTGATGTGGTTATTACTATTTCTCCCCTTTCTTACTTTTCCTTTTCGGTATTGATGCGTTGTTTCGGTTTGTTTTCCTCTCTTGATTTTTCTACTTCATTATTGATGCGTTTATTGCGGTCTATCCCCCTTTCCTACCTTTACTCCATCAGGTTGCGGTGGTCTACATTTCCTTGATCGATATCGGCATTGGCGTTAGGGGACAGAGCTGTTCTGATTAGATGACGATTCCACACGACTGATGACCATGCATCGGCAGGCGCCAGCGGTACGGGGCTAACTTGTTTGCATACCGGGTTACGACAATAGAGGATGGATGTCTTTCTTACAGATATACAGTATACCCAGATATACACGACAGTTTTACGAGATTAAATGTTTCAATTGAATTCCATATTCTGTATATTACCCCCCTTTCTTCATCGTTAATTGCTTACAATCTAGCCTTAACTCCCGCCTTCTCCTCTTCAGCTGCTCTAAGTTTCAGCACCCTTCTCAAGATCTTCCCGCTCACGCTCTTGGGTATCTCATCTACGAATCTGACACCACCTCTCAACTTCTTATGCTGTGCCACTTTAGCATTCAACCACTCAACAATCTCCTTCGCTTCTTTCTCCCCCTTTGCTAAACCATCAGCAGGAACAACATACGCCCTCGGCACCTCAGTCGCCTGCTCCTTATCATAAACCCCAATAACAGCAACATCATTGATCTTGGGATGCGCAGCAAGATACCCCTCCAACTCCGCAGGCGGGACCTGAAAGCCCTTATACTTAATCAACTCCTTAACACGATCCGTGATATAGAAGTTCCCATCTTTATCCTGGTAACCCACGTCCCCGGTCTTGAAATACCCATCACTAGTCAACGCATGCTTAGTCCCCTCGGGATTATTCAAATACCCCATAAAAACATTCGGCCCCTTAATCCACAGCTCACCCGTCTGACCCACCGGAACCTCCTCCTCATCCGGCGACATATACTTCGCCGTCTGATTCGGAAGCAAGCGTCCCACAGACCCACAACTCTTCCTCCAGTCCTCCCAGGGCTGCGTATGTGTCGTGGGACTCGTTTCACTGAGCCCGTACCCCTGCTTTACGGGGATTTTCAGGCGTGCGTAGAGGGCTTCGACGAGGTCTTTTGTTAGCGGTGCGGCGCCGGAGTTTGTCATGCGGACGGAGGAAAGGTCGTAGTTTGAGACTAGGGGGTGCTTGGAGAGTTGTAATACGATGGGTGGGACAAGGTAGATGAAGGTTATGCGGTGGGTTTGGATTATGCTGCAGAAGGTTTGGAGGTCGAATTTTGGGAGGATGTAGAGGGTTAGGCCTGTGTGGAGGGCTTGGTGGACGAGGCATGTTAGGCCTGGGGGGGTTGTGTGTTAGCTGAGACTGTACCTTTATCTTCATCTTTCTCTCTCTTTCTCTCGGGGGCGTGCTCGCTCACTCGTTTTTGCGGGTCCATATACATACCGTAGATATGAAAGAAAGGCAGAAACGCCAAAACCTTATCCCCCTCCCCCTTCTCCCCCCCATTCCAAGTCAAATTCCCCGCCTCCCCCGCCTTCAACATCAACACATTCGCAACAATATTCCTATGGCTCAGCATAACGCCCTTCGGATGCCCCGTCGTTCCAGACGAATAAACCAAAAACGCCAAATCGCCCGGCTCAGCCTTCGTTCTCCTATACCTACTCGCACCACTCAAATTCCGCACGCTAGTAAAATGCTTAAACCTACCAGTCGGATCGCGCTCCTCGCCCATAAGCACGATGCGACCTTCATCCAGGCCAGCTAGCTCAGCTGCCTTTCTAGCTGTAGGGAGGAGGGAGAATTGAGTTACAAGGAGTTTGGCAGAGGAGTCTCGGAGCTGGAAGGATAGTTCGTTTGCGGTGTAGCCTGGGTTTGCGGGGCTGAGGATTCCGCCGGCCCAGTGCGTGCCCCATGTTATGGAGGGTGTGTCGATGCTGTTTGGGGTGAAGAGGGCGAGGACGTCACCTTTGCGCCAGTTGTATGTGGATTTTAGGCCGGTGCCGAAGTCGATTGCGGTGGTTTTTGTGGTGGCGTAGGTGTAGGTGCGGTGGGTTTGGGGGTCGGTGTAGATGACTGGTGGGAGTTAGTTTGTGGGTATGTATGGGGGTTTGGGGGTGAGGGAGGGGATGGTGATGGGAATTGGGATTTTGGGGGACGGACCTTTGTCATCTGGATACGGTTTATCATTTCTTTCGAATAAGAAACTCCAGAGATCGACGTTGGGGATGTCGATGGGTGGGTATGTAGATTCTGTAGGCATTGTCGACGGAGATTTGTATTTGAGAAGTTAAGTTTGTTTATCTCACTCGAATAGATAAGACTAAAAGAAAGAAGTCGAGATAAGGAAAGTAAGGAAGGAAGGAATCAAGAACTCAGAAAAAAGGAGAAAGGAGAGAAGGAGAAGAGAAGAATAGATATCGGTGAAGCTCGGCAACCGGCATTACAGTCCAAGCTTGCTTATGCCGCCCATGTTTGTGAATGCTTGCTTGCTTGCTTGCTTCCTGTGCTTCCTGCCCTTCCTTCACTACTACCATTGCGGATCTCGGCCGTTATAACGCGGGGTAGGTAAGCAAGGCAAACCAAGGCGAACCCAACCCCAAGTAAAAGTAGTCTAAGCTTGTGGGGAATGCCGAGCCGAGGATAGGATTCGGGATAGGGTGCCTTGCCGAGATACCGAGGCTTTGGCTGTGATTAGGTTATCTGAGCGTCTTGATGCAACAGCATCATTCACTACTTGGTATTTGTTTGCTTTTGCTTGCTTTTGCTGATTACGTGTGAATGGCTTCGTAGATAAGAGAATACCCAGGGCTTGGAAATAGCTTTTTGTTCTTTTCATACGGATATACATACATACATCCGAAATGACTTCCTGGGCTGAAGCATCAAGCGTCAAGAAGCTTGATTCACATACCTACGAATGCAATCTCCAGAATGATTGGTGTATAGGATCAGGTACGTATATCTTATCTCTTAGTAGTACTCTCTACAAAATCGTCTTTCCAAAGTATCCAGACACCCCTCCCATACTACCGCTTTATCCAAGCAACCAGCCTTCGGCGACTCCTACCTCCTTATATCAAGGCTACTTAGATACATTCAAAAAGTACCTCCGTATAAAAACATCTAATATATATATATATATCTAACACCCCACACCAGTACCAAACGGAGGCTACGTAACAGGCTGCTTCCTAACCGTTACATCCACGCACTTCAAAACGACCCTCTCCCCCCAAAACCACCCCCACACAATCGCCTTCCACGCCGAATTCCTGCGGCGCACCCAAACCGGCCCCGCTACCTTCAAAGTCCAAGATGTAAAACTAGGTCGTCAAACCTCCATCATCCACGTCCGAATGTCGCAAGCCGGTCGCGAAGAAGTAGTCGCATATATAACGAACTCCAACATCTCGACCGAGGACGGTGTTACCTTCGATACGGAGTTCTCTCTACACCCTACACCCCCATTGGTCGATTTAATTAAGTTAAAAGAGGATAGGGATGAGATGTGGTATCGCTCCCCCGGCCTCCCATTTCAGAAATTCCGAAAAGCGAGTCAGAAAATAACGTTCCATTTCCCAAAAGCCAGCCAACAGCAACGCGGGCTCGCAGACGAATGGATCTGTTTTTCCAACGGGGAGAAATTCACTCAAGAGAGCCTAGGCTTCGTAGTAGATATGTTTCCACAGATCGTTGAGTCTTACAAGGAGGATCCCAGGAAACGACCTTCGTGGTATCCGACTTTAATCCTAAATATGGATGTCAAGAAGGCGTTGCCGGAGGAGGGGGTCGAGTGGTTGTTTGTTAGAGTGAGGGCGAAGCAGATTAAGAATGGGAGGCTGGATTTGGAGGTTGTGGTGTTGGATGCTGAGGGGGATATTGTGGCGCTAAGTCATCATGTGTCTCTTGTGCTGGATGCTAGTAGGAATACTGCGGAAAGGAGGAAGGTGGAGGAAGGTAGCAAGTTATAGAAGTATTCACTATACCCAGAAGAATAGAGATAAGGTCGAGCCTGTATTTTGAAGCTAAAGTCTTATACTCCGTAGTGACACGATACTTCCTCAAATCCATCACTCAACCAGACCACTATAAGGTCTCAAAGTCTTCACCTAGACAACCTAACAGCCATGCTCTCTCAAACTGGTCGTTGACTACTGGCCAGAACTACAATAGAGAAAGTCGCATATACAGCTTCCAGTCCCATGTCCCGATAATTATAGTCATAATTCTAGTGACTTTCACTAGAGCAAGAATATTTGATGTACTCTCGCAGTATCACGGCTTGGGTTTGGTAGTTATAGGTGTAAATTTCACAGTTTTGATATCTTAAGACCGATATCATAGATTATAATCTCCGTGCATTGAAACTCGAATGCTGATGTTAGTATTGTAAAGGAACATTCTCACCCATAGTTTAAAATAGGGAGTTAAGTCCAAGGACAAATCCATTATGTCGCAAACCAGACAAATACAAGGGTTCACTGGAGTCCAGTATAAGTCCGTCAAAAGCATTTCGATGTGTATAGCGAATGGGTATTCAAGATGGGTCATTCTATTCCCCAACGCAATATTTCTATGCGGATCTACCTAATTACAATACCGTTAGCCCAAGCTTACTCCTATATATGAAAAAATAAATAAGAGAGGTCCATACATCATGGTGAAACTGATCGACTGTGATGCTGAAATCAAGTCCTAGTATGCCTAAATCTGGGATATTAGATGATTTTGTAACAGAAAAATAATAACAATCTAACATGCTAATCTCGACGGCGGCGACTCGAGGATTCGTACTTTTCACGGTCTCGATCATCGCGTTTGGAGTATCCCCGATCATATCGCTCGTCTTTGTGGCGACGCTTGCTACTATCGCTATCCCGATAATCATCATCTCGTCGCTTTCTCTTGCGACGGCTGTCGGCGGAGGAGCTGCGGTCTCGATCTCTACGGGACGAGTGTTTGCTATCATAGTATCGATCCCTATCCCTGTCCTTGCTTCTGTAATCTCGGTCGCGGTCGCGGTCACGATCTCGCTCTCGCTCACGATCCCGTTCTTTCTCCTTTCTCCGTCGTCGCTCGCGCTCATAGTCTGAGTCGGAATCGTATCGATCTCTCCGTGATGATTTCTCTTTGGACCGATAGTCCGAATCCTCGCGCGATGATTGTTTCCTTGGTTGTTCTTCTTCGATCAACTTTTGCTGTTCCATTTTCGTCTTCAATTCCTCTTCTGTCAATTTTTCTCCAGTGTCCTTGTTGACGAGCAGGACAGGATTGTAAGACTGATCAACCTTCCTCTTCCCCTTGGCTGCTTTTCCCCATTCACCCAGCTCCACACCTGCAGCAGCTTCGGATTTTGCGCCAACTCCAAGTAAGGCGGGACGTCTTTCCATGGGTTTTGCTTTTGAGATTTGATTGGTTCTTCGTGCTCCAATCTCTTGTCCATCCTTCCAGCCCATTCCTCGTAGGAGAGCTTTGCCAAATTCAGCAACCGGTACGCGCTCATAGTCTGCCAGACTAGCCATATCAGGTGCTTCAGTATAATCGCGCTGGAAAGCATCCTCTTCAGTAACGGCAGGCAGAACCATGTTGGAATCCTGTTCCTTGCCTAGAAGCGCATCCAGAGCCATTTCGTCCATCGTCTTGCGTTGAATAGGCGCTTCCTCAGTAGACTCCGCTTTGTCCTTGTCCGCCTCATTTCCCTCCTCTCGTGTCTCCTGGTCTTTCTTCTCGACAACCGTAAGACCGTATGCAATGCCCCCTCCATTAACGAAATCTTTATCGACATTCGCTGAAGGGTCATTGGCTTGCGCATTCTGCTCCTGGCCTGGGATATTGCTGCGCTGCCTTTTCTTGCGTGATTCTTCCCTCCAGTCTCTATTCTTTTGCGCCTGTATCACTAGCACCTCCTCTTCTTTGGTGCCGTTTATATCGATTGCTCCTCCAGCTGCAGCATCGAACGCCGATATCTGGACACTCTCGTTCCCCTTGTCTTCCTCGTCATCGTCGAGTAGCGGTCGCTTTAGGTTTGTTGGTAATTTTGTGGTTGCGGCCTTCGTGCCATTCGCTTTTTTCCCGGACAAGGAAAATTTCATCGCCATCGCGACGTATTTGCGAATTTGAGTGCAAGAGCGCGGTGAGAGGTGAAGGTGAGGTTTGTTTGTGAGTTGAAGAAAAGTGTTGGCAAGGTGCCTAGCTTTAAAGTTTCAAGGAGTGACATAATCGGCACACGTGATCTCTTGGCAATACCTAGGTACTCATACTTCAGATTCCGAGATTCAGTCTTCAGTCACGGTTCATGAGAAAGATAGGATAAAAGGTATCTGAGCATAATCATAATCATTCCTCATCCGTTAAAATAATTTACAAAGAGAAGTAGGGTAAAACCCTGACCTCTACGCATCTTACAAAGCAGCCTCCAGCCCGTAGGCATGTTCCTAATTCCTTGAAACACCATACTCCTAGCCTTTTATATTATAGTACATTTGTACAGTGCATTATGCAATATTACCAGCTAATCCAATGAATAGGGCTTGAGCGGCGAGCTGGAGAGTCCAAATCCCAACCTTCTTAATACGACGCTTACGCGCTGTGGTATTATCGGTAACGTCCCGGGCAAAGGCGTCGTACATCTGGAAGAAGTTAATATAGATAGTAGTCATGATAAAATGAATAATTACCTCGCGAGATAGGTCATCCATTAAGCCACTATCATAGATAGTCCAACTACCGTCAAACTCGCTAGCTCGCTTGACGACTCTGCAATTGACCGGAATGAAAGCTCGTTTCGTATTGATGTAGGCGACAATAGGCCGCACAAGTGCGTTGTTCACGTAAGATATATCCTTAGTGAAGATCGGAACAGCAGCTCGGACATCATTGAGATGTACCCTCACGTCCATAATGATAAACCTGTTATCTTCGTCTTCCTCGTTGCTTTGCTCTGTTTGCTCATCATCTTCATGCTTTGAATCATGAGTTGTGTCCAGTGCATGCCAATGACTGGAAGAAACCGTGGCTTCTACACGATCATACATATCTGACATGTATTTGGCGATGCTCTCGTCGTTCTCGTTTGGTATCATGACATCTGTTACAATGTCTACGTTGCCTTCATGAATCCACGAGAACGGACCTTCATAGCCTCTGTTCAAGTGATCAATGTTCAGGCCATCAATTCTTATACGACTATGCTTCTTCCACGTAGGACCATCTTCAACCTCTTTTCCTTCAGAGAGTTGTGTTCCTGTATAGTTATGCGTTTGACGCGGATGAATTGTGAAGAGGGAATTGTCAAAGGATCCAGACATCATGTTTGCAGACATGAAATCGTAAAACAGCCATTGCTTTCGCAACTGAGGAAGATCGCAGGAGTAAATACTGACGGAGAAGGGGCGGAAGTTATTTGGTTGGTATACCGTAACGAGCAGATCCTCCATCTTGAATGAGTCTAATTCAAAGTCTCCTGGTCCTGGTTCGTGTTTATAAGTCCTTGGATCAACATATTCCTGTGGCCAGTATACTGAGGTTCTATCAAAAACGCCACGAATGCCCTTGATTTCAACGTCTTTGAGTAATCCCTTGCCGTTAAACCACTTTGTGAAAGATAGTGTAACGTTGACAGTATCGATGGAGATATCAAACTGGGTATAGTTTGTGTCCTCTTCTTCCTGTTGGCCCTCGACAGATTCACGCTCTTTCTGCGCAATCGCCGCGGCAGCCGCTGCAGCAGAGGTTTGAGATCCCTTACTAACGTTGGATCGCCCTTGTCCAGGTCTTCGAGAAACAAAGACCTTTTTGAACGAGATGACACCATCTTTCCATTTTGGAACCACGGCAGATTCGAAAACGACTTTGATTCCGGATGACTGTGTGAGGTAATTTCCAATCCATTGAGCAAGAGTTTCTATAATGTATTAGCATGTGAATATTGTTATTTAATGACTACTACGAACCTTGCGCAAACACCGTGTTAATGGAGAAGACGATGATGGAGAAGAAGGTTGTGGTTCCAAGGATGATCCATAATACATGTGCAGCCAATACCCAGGATATCATGGCCATTATTTCATCAATGTTGAAAGGACGAGCACTCTTGATAGTGTGCCATTTAAAGCGCACTTTGAGGCGGGACCAGAACCCATTCGCTGCCGCGAGAAGCTCCGCCTTAGTTGGCCTATGTAAATGTGGGAGTGTGTTGAGGAATGGCTGTTCACCCTCGTGAGGTGACCCGGAAGAGTGAGACTCATGATGTTCGCTAGGTTGCCTAGAGGAGGTTTTTGAATTGAGAGATAGTTCGGCCTGGGGTGTAGACCGGGGTTTGGTGTCAGGAGATGAGGCACCTTTTGACACTGAACTTTTATTCCTTCTACCACCAGTGATTTTTTTCTTCTTTTTCGCCCCACATGATTTACAATGGTGGACATTCCGCCATGCCGAAGCTGCAGCTATCGATACACGTTGCTGCGAACTGGAGGGTCGAGTGGTGGGGAGGCCAAGCGGGAAAGGCGGGGAATGCTGAAAGCGATTGCTCGATATCCGAGGAGGTATTACCCTAGAGAACGGAGGGGAAGTTGTGAAGAACCGCGAGTTTGGGAAGAGGGGAATTGGTGGTATCCGCGGTATGAAGAGTTTCGAAGAGGAAGAAGAATACGACGGAGGGAAGAAGGGAAGAGGGTGGTCGACGACAGAACGTCGCAATATGGCGCCGACCGTGAAGCCTACATTGCGACTCATTATCTCGCTGGCATCGACATGGCGGCCCGTCTGCAGGAGGAAGTTGGAGAGGCAGACAAAGCGGACGAAGGCAGTGGGTGAGTTATAAGCAGCGTGCAAGTTTGTGGAGTGATGGCTGAGAGGGCGAATGACGGAACCGAAATCTTCAGGCTGCCTTGGCGCTTCAGAAGCCAATCCAGCCCGCGAGTGATTGCCGAGCTGTGATTGGTGCCACCACCCAACACCAAAATATCATATCCAGAACCTCATTCTTATCGATAGAACAACCACCAAATATATCCTTCAGATTCCCCCACTTAGGAAGGTCTATAGTAATCTACAAACCATATCCAGCAGGATAAATGAGCGTTTCTAAACTATAATATCCAGGATTTGGTATACATTAGTGGCGTTGATAGGCTTAAGAAAACGAGAGCTGGGGGTTTTATTCCTGGGTCACATAAACCCAAACCTTAAGCGCGAATACATCAAAAGATACATATTTCTTTCTACCGCCATCACTTCATCGACTGTCTAACAACCAACGCCCCAGCCAACTCCCTCCCTCCATCCCCACCCCAAACCCTTTTACAAGGCACAACCTGCGGCATCCCACCCAACCACCTCTCCAACCCCTCCGGCACCTCCTCACACGTATACAACACAGCATGCTCCCAAACCCTCTCCACGCCCACCCCCCCCTTCACCCC
>AJFL01000233.1:0-40546 GCA_000467735.1 Rhytidhysteron rufulum CBS 306.38
GGAGCAGGCAGTGGCAGGCGGTGGCAGGCTGGCAGGCAGTGGCACCTGGGCAGGGCATGAGTCGGGCTGTGGGGAAAAGCTTTCCCTTGGCAGCCTTGGCCACAGCGCCCCTCGTGCTCCTTCTCGGGCCATCGTCCACCGAGGGCCTGGCAAGAGCTGCGGCTGGGTTGCCATGGTTGGGGCTACGCATCCGCTGCTCAAAAGATTCAAGAACATCCGTCCGCCTCCCCGGTTGGAGGTTCGCTGAGAAGGAATTGTTCCGGTGGCGTCTGCATTCTATTGGCTACCCACCGCCTCCGTATTATTCGCTCCATCCCGCTCTCTGATATCTACCTGCCTGCCTGGACACACTACTGCTCGCGAGAGTACCCAATCCGGTGCCTGCTCAGCATCCCAGCCGTGTTCTCATTGCCATTGTTATTGTTGGTGTTGGTGTCGCTGTCGCTGCCGCTCTAAATAAATAATAATAAAAAACAAGAAGCACGAGGAAATTCTTTATTCATCATGCCTCTGCAAGCGCACGGAATCAGCTCTGAGCAGATCCACTCCACCATCAACCTGCTCACCGACAACCTCGTCAACATCAAGGACACCACCGGCGAGTTCCTGCTCAAGCTAGACGATGGCCGCATCATCGATACGAAAGGTTGGAACGATTGGGAGTGGACCCATGGCATTGGTCTCTACGGCCTCTGGCACTATTACACCCTCACCGCATCGTCCGACACCATGAATGTCATGAAGGGGTGGTTCGAGACGCAGCTGGCCAAGGGCACAACCAAGAACATCAACACCATGGCTGTCTTCCTTACCCTCGCCTACCTGTATGAAGAGACCGGCAACAGGACATACCTGCCCTGGCTGGATACGTGGGCAGAGTGGGCGATGCATGATCAGCCCAGGACAAAATATGGTGGTTTCCAGCATGAGACGTATAACTCGTTCAATAAGGATGAGCTGTGGGATGACACTCTCATGATGACTGTAATGCCGCTAGCCAAGATCGGGTTGGTGCTGAACAGGCCACACTACGTTGACGAGGCCAAGAGGCAGTTCCTGCTGCACATCCAGTATCTATTCGATACATCCACCGGCCTGTTCTACCATGGCTGGAAGTTCGAGGATAAGGGAGATGGGAGCATCGGTCACAACTTCGCCAGGGCGAGATGGGCAAGAGGTAATAGCTGGCTCACCATCGCCATTCCGGATTTCATCGAGCTTTTGCAGCTCCCTGAGAAAGATCCCATTAGAGTGTATCTGATCGATGTGCTGGAGGCTCAGGTCAAGGCACTGAAGAAGTATCAAAACGAGAACGGCACTTGGAATACACTTTTGGATATTCCTGCAAGCGAGGGAAGTTACGTCGAGACATCCGCTACGGCTGGCTTTGCATATGGAATCCTAAAGGCGGTGAGGAAGCGGTACATTGGAAAGGAGTACGAAGAGATTGCCGTAAAGGCCATCAAAGCCGTGCTAGGGAAGATTAGTAGCGATGGTGAACTGCAGGAAGTAAGCTTTGGCACTGCTATGGGACACACGCTCCAACATTACAAGGACATTCCGATCACAAGCATGCCTTATGGACAAGCTATGGCCATAATAGCACTTGGAGAATTCCTTAGGACCTTCTATTAGTCATTTAAAACCAAAATTAACCTTTCGTTCAATTCTTTTTGTCCAGTGCGTGAAACTCCATGGTGGTTAACCTGGCATGTGTGTGAGAATGCCTAATCAACCTGGGATCCCCTTTACCTAGCGCACACCTCTATTTTTCCGTTCATCATATCGCTCCCAGGCCTGTCGGTCACTATCCCACATTTCCTCTCTAAAAATCCGTAGATCCATCGTCCTCTCCCCAATCTCCGAAGAACTTCGAAGAGCACGAACCCTCAAGTCCAACAACTCGAGATTATCGCGTTTGGGTTCTCGCGAACTATGCAGTATCTGCTTCAGACCCGTTGCCAGAGACCTTGGGGCTTTGCCTTTGGTTGAAGTGGATTGGCTTTGATGCTCTGTCGGCTCCACCGGCAGCATGTATCCTCGCATCCCAGCAGGTAGTCGTTGTTGAATAGGTACGGCTGGTGGGTGACGGTCCAAAGTCTTAGAAGTGATAGAATCTTCGGTTACAAGGACAAGAGTGAATAATTTGACTATGGGCGGAAGAGTAGATTGAAAGTAAGACCGGACGCCTGCTGGAACAGAAGATTGAGCGTAAGGCGCAAGTGGATGGTTAGGAGGAAGCAAATGTTGCAGAGATGCAAGAGAAGCCTGCGGTTCCGCTTGAGGCTGAGAGCCACTAGGTATTGATAATGCGGCAGTCCGGACCATAGACAGCGAGGTCGAGTATTGTTCTGGACGAAGTGTCCAATCCTGCCATGTAGAGAGCTTGACAGGATGCCCGCAAGCGACACCGCACCTCTCCAACAAGTTTCTTATGTAGCCATAAGCCTCGCGTGCCTCCTTATTCTTCTTCTGATACTTTATCAGTTGAAACAACTGACTCGTACAATAATACCGCTTAAGGTGCATGGGTTCCTGCAACGACGTCCAATGAATCTTCCGACAAGTATAGCAATAAATCGCATCAGGATAATCGCGTTCAAGCATCCTCCCAAACCGATGTCGTTCATGCAGATTATCAAAGTCTCTAAGATCCAACCAAGCCTGAGTCCCAACAGTCGAAGAAGCAGTAGAAGAGGTGAGAGCGAAAGCGGCTTTCGATGATAAGGGGAGGTAGGTCATTATTTCCTGGAGAAGCTCGACGGGAAGATCGAGGATCTTGCATTTTTCGTTGCGGGAGATGGTTTGCGTGGGTTTTTGGAGGCGCTCGAGGATTAGGTGGAGGCGGACTAGTTCTGGTTTGTCGCGGGTGGTTGATCGGCTCATGGCGGTAGGCGCTGGAGGTGAAGGGTTCTAAGGTATTATAGATTAGGGTGATAAGAATAGTAATGAATATGTTGTTGAGAAGGGAATTAGATCGTGATGTGGTGTAGATAGAACGCATAGATGTGGCAGGGTTTCAGTGAAGCTATTCGTAGGAATTAGCTATAGGAAGGTGCATTGGGCAGTCAGGTCCACATTGCGTATCCTCGGACCATAAATCAGCATTATTTGACAAACGAAATCATGAAAACAACCTGAATTTTAGAATATGCAAGTGAAGGTGATGCGATTTGGGAATTTAAAGCTTCGAATACGTCATTGTGTAGTGCATCAATCAGTCGATCTTAGAAACCTGGCGTAGAAAAGACTAAATATTTATCAAGTAACTAGAAGTAGACGCAAGCAGAAAAACATGCATGTGTGACCTATGATAGTAATGCCTGCGACTTGTCGATCTGTTACATCAATGAGATACGTGCTTCGTGAAGGACTAGTGTTAAACCACTTACCCTTGAAGTGAGTTCGAGTTCGAGCTCGGGAAATTTATGCGTTGAAAAAGATTTCCCTAGGCTTGCTTGCAGAGCAAACACTGCCGGCAACCTTGGTAACACCGCCCTTGTAAACGGCTGGTCCGGGAACCTTGTATGAGGACATGGCGGCATGAATGTTGACTTGAATACCTGGGTCGGAAGACTTGTAGGCGCCGGGGAATTTGACGGTTCTAACAGGTATGAGTATATAGGAGATAATGTCTGTCGTAAATGCACTTACTCAGGGTTTGCGCTTCCACCTCCAGCTACCGTGATCTGGTCTGTATCGATGTCAGCATCTAATCAGAATAATCAACTTGGTGATAACATACAGCAGCTCATGTAAAGCTGGGCTCCACCAGGAGAGCTTGCGGTGTGCAGAGCGATAACCTCAGCACGGAGGAGGTAGTCACCAGCGGGAATGTCAGATGGGATCTTAACATCCATCTTTCCGCAGTTGCAGTTTAAGTCCTTCGTTCCCCAGTTGTCGTTGTCTCCCGAGCCCTTGTTGGCTGCGCTCCAACCATCTTCAAAGATCTTGAACCATCCCGTTGAGCCATCTGCCGTCGAAGCATCGGAAACCTTGGTCAAGTAAACGGTGACGGGTCCGTAGTGGGATCCACCGATGGCCTCGTTCTTGCAGTTCCGGTCTCCTGGTTGCTGGTGCTGTATAATAGTTAGCATGTATAGAAAAAGAATCGAGAGGACGAACGAACCATTTCCACAGACACAGTTGATCCTGCGTTGACTGCACACTTTCCTGAAACTCCCTTTGTGCCTCCGACATTGCATCGGACATCGTTGGAGGTGACGCTGGTCACAGGAGTGTTAGAACCTGGCATACGGACACAGGTATTAGAGTAGAGGTAATGTCAGCTTTACGTTCATGCTACTAAATAAACGAGACAACTTATCTTGTCTACACCATCCACCCATAGCTGTTGGAAGATGGCATGGCCGGCAACACCCTGAACGACAGCGAGGGCTGAAGCGAGAGGAACAACGAAGGACTTCATGATGAATGAACGATTGCACAAAGAACGAAACTGCTTGATAAATCGAACGGCCGTGAGCCCGTTTTTAAAGTCTTGCCAGTGAGCATACTTCCATCATGTGGCCCACCCGGTATATACAACAGCATGTATATATCAGGTTTGAATATATTGAATTTCATATACTGCTGGGCAGAAGTTGATAGACCTTATGCTCCGTATTATGCTCAGCAACGGCAAGCATCCGGGAAACCATTAGGAGATTAGCGTGACAGGGCTTTCCTGGGTTCTGTGAGATGGTAGGTCGCGCAACGATCACCCTTCACGCACCTAGATGAGGTGTAATCTAACCGGGAGAACGGGAATACAACCGTGGCTAAGTCTGGGTGAGAAAAGGATCGGGCAAGATCAACTTCTCGATTCTCGCGCTCCGATTAATTATAGGTTACAAATTCGTCTTGTCTAGCCAGATCAGTGTAATGTAGACGATGAGGATGTAATGTTGTGTGGGGTGCATGAAGAACCAACCGGAGCGATACCCGAATTCACGGTCACGTGTCGCTAACGACAACATCTGGTTCATTTGATTTTATAAAAAGGGACATATCATTGAACTAAATTGAAGCTTACCTTTATCAACTAACCTAGATATCAATATATAGAGCCAAACTCGAAATCCGCTATGACGCAAGCTTTTAGAGAATACAAACGATAACCCGGTTCCGCCATGAGAAAAAGGAGCCGTTCATGATGACGAAGAACTGTAATATTTAAAAAGTTATAGTGCACCTATATAGATTTCCGTTAACCTGTGTATTGCCTTCGTCGGTCCTGAAAAAGACGCATCGAGTTTGAATGAACTGACTGTGAAAAGCTAGTAGATAGGGAAATGAGAAAAGCATTACTCTTACGGCGATCAAAGAAAAGGTAGTACATGAAATCCTACATTGGCTTCATGTCTGCGTAGGTAGACTCTATGAGCGATGAAGGAGCTCATTACTCTTTGGATGAATCCCCTAAAAGCAAGACAGAACATCCTCGTATGAGACTGCGTTTAACCCGAAACCTTGAAAACAAAATCCAACTTTGTTGTTGAAGTTTTAGCAATGCGTGACACCTCATGAGGTCAACAAAGAATGTAGCCAATCTCTTTGCTGTTGATTGTTGAACAATGGGTTGTCCCATATCAATTGGCAGGCATGCTTGTCTACCAAGTGTATTGTTCTCAGCAAATGAAATGAATGCCTAAGTTGGAACAATGTCTGGACCTATGTGTCGGATAGAACGCAAGGCGAAGGCGAAGGGGAGTCATGAAACTTGGTCAGTTCATAAGCCCAAAGAATGCCAACCCGATCGCTTGGATCAACGCGATCCAAACAAAACCAATCTCCTATCATTTCAACCCTTGTAGGTAAAGTAGCTGGGTCTGGTAGGTTCAGCACTTTGATTTTCTTGATGTTTTTGTAGTAGTATATTGTTGCGAGCATTTCCACCGCCGCAAACTTCGTAGAGCCTTGATTACTGAATTTCCCGCGGTCACTAACCTGCAATATGATGGTCAGGTTATCAAGGCGCAAGAAAGGCAGCCGCTCATGATCAGTATGAGGCCTGAGAGGCGAGAATGTATTGTGGACGAGTGATGCGATCGAGCTGATCGATATGTGTCGAATATGGCTGATCTGGTCAGGCTGAAGGAAGCGTAGGCGCCAATGGCAGGGAATTGGCCGGTGGAACCTAAGAGAGAATGTAGTCCGCGAGAAGGCGATCGACCTGGCTTTGAAGTAGAATTGGCGACAGGTTGCCAAGGGAAGGAGGGATTGAGAGGACCATGGCTGGAGGAACGATGAGTTTTGCTGTGTAGTAAATGCGTATTCGTAGATAGCGATGCGAATCTCAGGTGGGAGGACGAGGAAGAAGGATGGTCCGAGAGTCCCGTTGGTCATGCTGGGGTGAATAGGTGAATGCGAAGCCGATGGCTGTGCAGTAAAAGGTGGTTAGCAAAAGCAGACTGAAGCCTAGAGTCAGCCTGAGCACGGAGGCCTAAGTCTTCTGCACCTGCACGGAGGTTCAATTGGTGGTGCAGGGGATGTAACCACCTGGGGAGGCATCATTGGAGGCGGAGTAAGGCTGAACTGAATGGATATTCATGGATGCACAGGAGCAATGCCTGGGGAATGCGTTCTCAACTGAAAGATCGACGCTCGAACGAGCCGAAGAGTAAGAGTAGTATTGAGACTCGAAGGAGTTCAAGGTGAATGAGACTCTTCAGGTGGTGAAGACCCGATGGCGAAGGGTGGTGAAGGGCGTGTGTGGTGGTGTCCATGTCCGCCCTTCAGAGAGAGCAGCCTGGAGGGAGTGGAGCAGCAGCAAACCGCGGAGGGCTGCGTTGCCATGCACGGTGGGACAGGCAGGCAGAGGTTTGTGCGGCAAGGCGGTGAGGGAAACTGCCCGCGTATCTGGCCCCGCTGATTGGCCACAGCGTCGCCGGCATCGAAGCTTCTGGATCTGTAGAATCTTCTCGCACCCGCCATTGGAAGACTATATGAGCTTCACCTCCATCCAATTCACGCTCTTCTTCCTCAATCTACTCAATCTTCTCTTCTCACTCACAAGGTCTCTGACCAGCCTTTCTCCGTGCTCTTGATACCCCCATAGAGCCTATTCGAAACAAAGCATCCCTTTTACCCCGCCAAACTGTACGTACTTTCACCACCAAACTAGTCAGCCTCGTAGAGCAGTACATCGGAGCAGAATTTTCGTTGCCTCCTACGCCCGGCTTCCACTATATCTACCTCGACCGCCCAACCTTTTTTCTTCCCATCAACTGAAACTAACACCATCCTCTCTTCAGAATACCCTTCTTTCTTCTACCCCGCCACCGCAAACATGGCCTCAGAGACCTTCGAGTTCCAGGCTGAGATCTCCCAGCTTCTCAGTCTTATCATCAACACAGTCTACTCAAACAAGGAGATCTTCCTGCGAGAACTGATTTCCAACGCCTCCGATGCTCTCGACAAGATCCGATATGAGGCTCTCTCAGATCCCAGCAAGCTGGACTCCGGCAAGGACCTCCGCATTGACATTATCCCCAACAAGGAGGCAAAGACCCTCACCATCCGTGACACCGGTATTGGTATGACCAAGGCTGTAAGTGTTTGACTTATAATCTAATTCATTACACATGTACTGACGGTGGTAATAGGACTTGGTAAACAACCTCGGTACCATCGCACGATCTGGCACCAAGCAATTTATGGAGGCTCTCACTGCTGGTGCCGATATCTCCATGATTGGCCAATTCGGTGTTGGTTTCTACTCAGCATACCTCGTCGCTGACCGCGTCACTGTCGTCTCAAAGAACAATGATGACGAGCAGTACGTCTGGGAGTCAAGCGCCGGTGGCACCTTCACCCTCACCCAAGACACCGAGGGCGAGCAGCTCGGCCGCGGTACCAAGATTGTCCTTCACTTGAAGGATGAGCAGACCGACTACCTGAACGAGAGCAAGATCAAGGAGGTTGTTAAGAAGCACTCCGAGTTCATCTCCTACCCAATCTACCTTCACGTCCTCAAGGAGACCGAGAAGGAGGTTGAGGATGAGGAGGCTGAAGAGAAGGAGGAAGACGCTGACAAGAAGCCCAAGGTTGAGGAAGTCGACGATGAGGAGGAAGAAAAGAAGAAGAAGACCAAGAAGGTCAAGGAGTCCAAGATCGAGGAGGAGGAGCTCAACAAGACCAAGCCCATCTGGACCCGAAACCCTCAGGACATCTCCCAAGAGGAGTATGCCTCCTTCTACAAGTCCCTCTCCAACGACTGGGAAGACCACCTTGCTGTCAAGCACTTCTCCGTTGAGGGTCAGCTCGAATTCCGTGCCATCCTCTTCGTCCCCAAGCGTGCTCCCTTCGATCTCTTCGAGACTAAGAAGACTAAGAACAACATCAAGCTCTACGTCCGCCGTGTCTTCATCACTGACGATGCCACCGACCTCATCCCTGAGTGGCTCGGATTCGTTAAGGGTGTTGTTGACTCTGAGGACCTTCCCCTCAACTTGTCCCGTGAGACTCTTCAACAGAACAAGATCATGAAGGTCATCCGCAAGAACATTGTTAAGAAGACTCTCGAGCTCTTCAACGAGATCGCTGAGGACCGTGAGCAATTCGACAAGTTCTACAGCGCTTTCAGCAAGAACCTCAAGCTTGGTATCCATGAAGACTCCCAGAACCGCCAATCCCTTGCCAAGTTGCTTCGATTCCACTCCACCAAGTCTGGAGACGAGACCACCTCTCTCACCGACTACATTACCCGCATGCCAGAGCACCAGAAGCAGATGTACTACATCACCGGCGAGTCCCTTAAGGCCGTACAGAAGTCTCCATTCCTTGACTCTCTTAAGGAGAAGGGCTTCGAAGTTCTTTTCCTTGTCGACCCCATTGACGAGTATGCTATGACTCAGCTTAAGGAGTTCGACGGCAAGAAGCTTGTCGACATCACCAAGGACTTCGAGCTCGAGGAGACCGAGGAAGAGAAGAAGCAGCGTGAGGCTGAAGAGAAGGAGTACGAGTCTCTTGCCAAGAGCCTTAAGAACGTCCTTGGTGACAAGGTTGAGAAGGTTGTCGTCAGCCACAAGCTCGTCGGCTCTCCTTGTGCCATCCGTACTAGCCAATTCGGTTGGTCTGCTAACATGGAGCGTATCATGAAGGCTCAGGCTCTCCGTGATACCACCATGAGCTCCTACATGGCCTCCAAGAAGACCTTTGAGATTTCTCCAAAGTCCGCTATCATCAAGGAGCTCAAGCGCAAGGTTGAGGCCGATGGTGAGGATGACCGAACTGTCAAGTCCATCACTCTCCTCCTCTTCGAGACCTCCCTTCTCGTCTCTGGTTTCACCATTGACGAGCCTGTTCAGTATGCCGAGCGTATCCACAAACTTGTCTCTCTCGGCTTGAATGTTGATGAGGAGGTCGAGACCGCCGAAGAGGCCAAGGCGGATGCTACTCCTGCCGAAGCCACTGCTGAGAGCGCCATGGAGGAGGTCGACTAAATGCTTCCTTCTCCATTGCATCTCAAAAGTTTTGGCGTTATCGATTCCCCTTTTTAACCTCATGTGTCATGGCTTTCCTTTCTTATATTCTCAGTTAGTTTATACATTGCGGAATGGGTAAACGCCCTATCCTTTTCGCTTCCTTAGACTATTCACGTATCGGCGTCGATAAGAGTGGTTGGAGGACCGTTTTATTCTGGATGGGATTGACGGATAATGTAACTTTATGAGCTTTTCCCTTTATTTCCCGCCTAAGTAATTCTTCTGCATAGGTTGCGAAATAGTGAATGAACAAATACTTCAAAAAACAAAATCATCTTTGTGCACGTTTTATTCGCAGTGATTGTGTATACTCATTTCGCCAGACAGCCACCAAAATTATGAAAGGTTTCCAAAAGAAATCCGGCATGCTACTGTCAAGCTCAGGGCACAGGAACCGTACCTGGGTATGCAATGTATTGACTGATAATTGTCTCCAAGATAGGCATCATACATGATACCTCGTACTCTGTAGCTGTCTAAACCGAAGGAAGTAAATAACCTGGAGCACAAGCATAACCTTACTCTACACAAATGTCGGGGGCGCTAAGCCGAATATTAACAATACCTCGGCAAGTTCAAGTTTCACGCTGCGCAAGTAGGCCTCCGGCCACTTGAGCGACACCGAAGACTTCGGCAGGATTCCTACACCCTCGTTCCTCTGTGCTCCTTCTTGGACCTCCTCTTTTCAAGTTTTCCTCTTCTTCCTCTCGCGAGCTGTGTAACTTTGTACCATCTATCGTCTTGTCTTGCCTTCACTATGTCCGGTGGGATTCATCTGTCCGCATCCAATCATAGCTCACATTCCACTCAGCTTACACTCCGCTAGGCCTCCCTCTGTCTCTAGCAGCTCCCGCTGCTGCCGCATCGTTAGCGTATATAAATGCCCGCTTCGGCATTACATACGACTGGAATCTACTGTCCAGCTATATTGTCTCTGTCGTCAATGGGCGTATCCACGAAAGACGAGATGATCTAAACGGTTTCTACGCCCTCGAATCGCGAGCGCATTCGGCTTCCCATGCGAATCACCCTTTTATAATACATGATGGACGGCAATGGACATATAAACAAGCGTACGATGTTATACTCAAGTACGGGACGTGGTTGAAGAGCAAGGGGATCAAGAAGGATGAGATTGTAGCCATGGATTTCATGAATTCCGCGGTATTCGTATGGATATGGTTTGGGCTTTGGAGTATCGGTGCGAAACCTGCGTTCATCAATTATAACCTCGCGGAGAAACCACTTGTCCATTCGATACGGACTTCTACGGCGAAATTGGTGCTTGTGGATCATGAGGTTAAGGAGAAGTTCACGGATGAGGTCTTAAAGGATCTTAAAGCGGAGATATCTGCTTTCGATGTTGTATACTTTGATAATGAGTTGGAAGCGCAAATTGAGAATTCGGTTGGTGTACGAGAACCAGAGGAGAGAAGGAATGGCCAGAAGTTGAATGGTCCGGCGATTTTGATATATACTAGTGGCACTACTGGTCTACCTAAACCAGCTGTTATGAGCTGGGGTAAGACGAGTTTGGCTGCTAGGTTCACTGCCGGACTGATTGGTATGAAGAAGTCAGACATTATGTATACTGTAAGTTTTCGCCATTCCGTCTCATCTCATTGTAGATGGCATCTAGAGAATGCAATGCTCACAAGGATCAGTGTATGCCATTATACCATTCATCAGCGTCAGTTCTTGGCGTAACAACTGTTTTGCGCGCTGGATGTACTATTAGCATAGGTCGACGCTTCAGCCACAAAACCTTCTGGCCTGAATTACGAGCTTCCAAAGCAACCATCCTACATTATGTAGGGGAAACTTGTCGATATCTCCTCTCCGCACCGCCATCCCCTCAGGACAAATCCCACAACCTCCGTATGGCCTTTGGGAATGGCCTCAGACCCGACGTGTGGAATCCATTCAAGGAGCGATTTAACATCCCGGAAGTCGTGGAATTCTACGCTGCCACGGAATCACCAAGTGGGCATTTCAATCGCAGCCGTAATGGTTTCAGCGCGGGCGCTATAGGACGAAATGGAGCTTTGGCTACCCTCTTGTTAGGTCCATCCCTGACTGTCATCAGAATAGACCCAGATTCAGACTCATCAGCTCCCCTCCGCGATTCCCAAACCGGTCTCTGCCAAATCGCCGAGTACGACGAACCAGGCGAGCTGCTCTACAAACTCGACCCTGAAGACATGAGCAAGCGATTCCAAGGCTACTTCGGCAACGCCAAAGCAACCAATTCTAAGATCCTCCGCGACGTGAAGAAGAAAGGTGACGCTTACTTCCGCACCGGCGATCTTATGCGTTGGGATCGCGAAAACCGCTGGTACTTTGTCGATAGAACTGGTGACACCTTCCGCTGGAAAGCAGAGAATGTTTCCACAGCCGAAGTAAGCGAAGTTCTAGGCCAACATGCTTCCATAACCGAAGCAAACGTCTACGGTGTCTTAGTACCCAAACACGACGGTCGGGCAGGTTGTGCAGCTGTGGTACTACAAGATTCCGCGTTCAAGAAAGCGGAGGATCTTGAAGTGAGTGAACAGACGTTGAAGCAGCTGGGGGAACATGTCACGAGTAAACTCCCTGGGTTTGCGAGACCGATTTGGTTGAGAGTGACAAAGGGAATGCAGCTTACGGGGACGAATAAGCAACAGAAACATGCCTTGCAGAAGGAGGGGATTGAGGTTCAGGAGGTGGAGAGGGCGGGGGATAGATTGTTTTGGTTGCGAGATGGGGTTTATGTCCCTTTTGGGGAGAAGGATTTGGAGAGGATAAAGGGTGGGGGCGTTAAGTTGTAGTTGGATTTAGTTAAGTCAGGTGGTGAATATGGGGGGAGTATTGGATATAGGGTACATTCACCGGATTTGGATAACCTCAATTTCTCGCGATAACAATGACTATAACTAGGAACACCCTATTTCAAAATCCTATCCACAAATCCCATACCTACCTAAATACCTATCACAAATATTCCCAAACCCACCATTCCAACCAACCATTTCCTCCCAACACCCCTAAAACTCCATACAAAACCCCCCCACCCCTTATCACATGACCAATTCCCCTCTACTCTCCTCCCCAACCCCCCTCCAATTCGCCAGGCACAAATCCCCGGAAACCCCGACTAACAACATGCCACGCTAAACGATCGGACGTCCCGTCGGCGCGCCACCGTCGATCGCCACACCTAGCGGAACGGCGTTCTAGATCGAACGAAACATAGGCGTCTCGAAACGCCCCCACAATCCCCGATCTGTAGAACCATGGCGGAAGGGAATATTCGATGAGCGGGTTCAACAGATGCGAATTGGATCTTGATCGATCGATCGGAGATGCAGGAATCGATGGTTTTTTGGGGGGATTGCTGGATTGGGTAGGTTGTTTGGATGGTTGGTTTGGGTGCGGTGGTGATGGGGTACTTGTGTATGGCGTGAGGGCGGTAGTGATGGGGTACTTGTGTATGGTGTGAGGGGGGGTGGGGGGTTGATCTTCTTGGGTGTGGTTGTTGAGCTGGAAGGATGGTTAGGTACTTTTTGGGATTTGGGTTTGGATTTGAGATGGAGGTTTTATGAATGGGATGGTGAGTTCGTGAATGGAATTGGGTGCTTGTATTTAGGTTTCGTTTTTATTTATTTACTTTTTTTATTCTTATTGGATTGCTACTAGTGGGTACTTAGATACATATTCCTGGATTCTCGAAGTTGGTTTCATGTTTAACCTTCTTCCATACTTCTTCCCGTATATATAGAAACTTCGTATTACCCAACTTATTCATATTACCATACAAACAAACCCCCAAAAAACATAGCCACTGAAACAAAACCCAGTTAAATAAGTCTTAAAACTATGTGGTGTATTCTTTTCAACTCCATTCTAAACCGGAGCTTGATAATAAAAGCTTCGAGAATACGTTTAAACCTCTAAACTGGACTCATCCATCAATAAACCTCCAACACCCAACTCTCTCAATATACCACCCGAAACAACACAAAACCTACGAACTCCTCTTCCCATAAGGCTCAAAAGGAAACAAAGCCGCTATCCCAGCCATAACAATATACAACGCCGCACAAATATAAATCGGGACGGGTGTGGAAGTCTAGTGTTCATTAGCTTTAGTTCTCCATTTCAAATCCCCTTGTCTCCACCCCTTTACAAGAAAGTAAGGGAAAGAGAGAGGGAAAGAAAAAGAAGTAAAACAACTCACATCAGCAACAGTAGCAACAACCGCACTCAAAATCCCCATAACCCTATTCCCAGCAATCGCCACCCCATTCCCCGTCCCACGATGCGCAGACGCCAGTACCTCCGGCGTATACGCATAAAGCGTGCCATAATAAACATTCAAACAAAAATTAATCGCGCAACTGAAGCCGAGGTTTTGCGCATTATTCCGCACTTGCGTATACGCGAAGAAGAAAATCATTGTGACTAAAGCACCAATGACCATGGTGTACTTCCTCCCGAGAAAAGAAGCACACATGAAGCCTGCGAGAATGGGTCCAAAGATGCCGGACATGTTTGTTAATGCGTAGTTGCGCCATGTGGTGGATGGAGATGGGTCACCGAAGTCGGCGCCCCGGGAGGCGAGGTATTGTGGGAGGTAGATGTTGAAGAGGGGGTATGCTAGACCGATGAGAACCCAGGATATCCAGATTAGAGTCGTTGAGATACCGATGCGTTTCGTGGCGTAGAGGCCTTTGAAATGGACGCCGATTTCATTGAGGGAGAAGCGCTCTTTGGCGTGTGCGTCTAAGCCTGTTCCTGTGTTTATGGTTCCGCAGGCTTGCATTTGTTCGAGGGTTAGTGAGCAGGGTCGGTTGTACTTTTTCGCGATGCTTTGAAGCGTTTCTACGCATTGTTCGTCGTGGCCTTCGCCGATTAGGAATTTTGGCGTTTCTTTTAGGCGGATGATGGTTATGCGGAGGATGGACATGATGAAGACAAGGGAGCCGGAGGCGTACCATACGTATCGCCAGCCTTTGTTGTTGGAATGGGTGCATGGTGCTGCGTTGGGGTCTATGGATGGATCTGTACAGCTAAAGTTGGGGAGGAAGGCCCAGGCGAAGAGGCCGGCGATGAGTTGACCGATGCCTGGTATATGTGAGTTAGATATATGAAGAAGGTTCAAAAGATGCTGCGTTGAACATACCCCACCATGCTGCCATGAGCGTTAATAGCCACTGATTCTTACTAGGAAGATACTCCAGAAATACAGCAGTATCTAAAACTAGATTCCCACCTCCACCAAAGGAGCTCAGGCAAACGAATAAGCCCAGAGTAATCCAATTGGGTGAACTTCCTGCTATAATGGCGAAAATAGAACAGACCATAAGGGATACATTGAATGCGAATTTACGACCGATGATGTCTGCGCTGAGGCCCCAAAAGAGGGCACCTACTAACATGCCGACGTAGGCCGCAATGGTCATTCCGCGGATGTAGGAAGGATGGAATTCGAGAGCTGCCTGGTCGGCAATGATGGATTGTATGAGAAGAATGAGTGAGTCGACGGCATAACTATGGACGTGTGAGTTACTAGACTCTAGGGCTTGATGAATGAATGGATTGGGCTGTATGAAGTGGAATGGATTAGAATCGTTACCCGAAACCATTAAGCATGAACAGCTTCCATTGATATCCAGTGAATCCTATTTCATCGATTGCCTAGCGCCAGTCTTGTTAGCTCTATTCACCACTGAAGTAAACAGCTGGAAATAGCTTACATTATTCACTAAATGCATTTTCGCATTTAGTACAGGATGCGTATGTTCCAATCCGAGTAAATCCTCTTTCCCTAATGAATCGACCTCATCTTCCGCCGTCTCAACATCCCTTCGAGGGATATTCTCGTCGTTCGTCTGAGCCATTGCGAGAGGTATAAAGCGTTTGATCTGACTGAGCTGAAATTGGATTCTACAATCTTCGATCATGTCAATTATACCATAAAAGGATTTCAGACGCTTGAGAAACGAGTGTCGTAGAATAAAAATGCTGGGTATTCGTATGAGTTGGTTTGTGATGTTCCAACGAAGATGTAATGTAAAAACCCACTCCAACTTTTCAACCTCGGGAACAGCGCCTGAAAAACAAGTAAACAATAGCTGACGAAGGCAGGATCGATCGCGTCGCATTATAAGCAACCGCATACTTGCTACTCCAAGTAGTGGAGGACTAAGTGACCAGGTTCTCGCACGTGGGAGTGCCATGATTGGACCTGCCTATCCTTCATTCCAAGATCTTCAATGTCGCAAGTCACGCCAAGCATGCTATTTATTGGCAGAATCCCTCGCACAAGAAACATCCCGAACCGCCCTGTATGCGAGCTTATCTGTCCGTCCTTGGTTTTACTGATGAATCTATTGGAGCAAGCTCTGCTGCATACAAGCCAAGCTGCTGAATAGGAGATACATAATGCATTCGATCTCATCGCTATCCTGATAAAATCAATCCTTCTACTTGCCCCCGGTCAAGAAACTATTACAAGCACATTGCTTTCGTACTAAATCGACTAACTATATTTTTCCACCAGAAAAACGCCTTGTCCGCTGCTTCCAAACTCTGAAAACCCGTGTCTTTCCCCGTGTTTTCGGAAGGAACAGAGGGGAAGTTATTCATCGCTAAATATGTAGTTGAACGCCAGAAAAAAAAGCAAGGGAAGGGCAAGTCCCGCACCCCATTGACCATAATACATTCGTAAACTAGTAGAGAGCAGAAAAGCACCCACGTAACGTTAAACTGAAAATTCCTCTGATCGGGGAGTATGTGTTCGGTACACTTGGCAAGTACATCCACGGGTTTCGTGTTTTACTGTGGTTGCGACTGAGTGGGCGTCTGTGCAGTTGGCGTGTTCTCCTCTGTTGACAAGATTGCACTGTCTCCATTATCCGTCGGCCCACCAACACTCACAAGTGTCGGGGCAATCCTTCTACGCTTGCCCTCTCTGCCTTGCTCTGCATCAGGTACAGCATCACTTTCGCGCTTCTTTGTGACAGCATTGCCATTTAATGCGCTTGCTTCTTCTTTCTCGGATTCACTCTCTCTACGTCCGCCAATCCCGCTAGTGCCAAGAATTCCACTGACCGAACTGCTTGCACTATGAGTTCCGCCATGTCCTGGAGCTGGTGTGAGTGGAGGAGTCCACACTGGCATTGTGCCCACCGGTCCTGAATTTGCGGCCGCAACACTTGGAACCGAGGAAATAATCGGAGTGGGATTGTTAATCACAACTGGTTGATCTCCTACTCCAGGAGCAAATGACGATTGTGTCGCAATGCTTGATACTGAATTGCTCCTTGCAGGACTAGAAGGTCGTGCCGGAATGATCGAACTAGGCGATGCAGGGAAACCTCCAGACGGTTGTTTGGTCATTGATGGAGCAGTGGCTCCAGCTGTGGAGGCTGTGGGCGTGGGAGTCGGTGTAGAATGTGTAGATGATGCTGATAAGGTGGTATTGATTGCCGAGGGCGTATGATGCTGTCTGCTTTGCAATCCTGTCGGTCCCTGATATCGGTCACCTAGTTCGCCCGGCGCAAACGTAAGAGAAGAACAGAACCCATCTGACGAGGACATCAAAAGGGTTAGGCCGTCGTTGGACCTGACTGATGATTAGCATTTTTATTTTACTTCATGACAAGATCACGGTTCCAGCGAAACCCTATTTTCGTTCTTGTATCAAGGGCAAATTCCAAGGAAAGATATTGATGACTTACCATGTCAGATCAGTAAAAGTAGCAAAATGCAAGTTGCTGACAATACAAAGAGGTTTTTGTTGTTGGGTGTCATAGACGTGAATTGCGTCTTGGGTAGCAACAGCATAAACAATACGATAAGGTAGACTGAAAGCTGACGGGGGGCCTGATGGTAGACCTCCCGAGGTGGGGGCATCCGAATCCACTGGTTTTGGTGACGATGACGTGAGGCTTGGAGATGGTGAAGGAGCACTGGTAAGTGGTGGAGGTTCCATTGACGAATGTGACACGGGAGTCTTCGAAGGCAGGACAGGTTCAGGCAATGCTGGAATCTCGTCCTCAGCAGATGCCGTATCAATCGTGATTTGTTTCGTAGGAGGAAGAACCTGTCGAAGCGTATAGTACACAGGAGAGCATCGAACTGCTACAGAAGGCTTCTTGTGACCGGGAAGGTATGCTATCGGAGGTTTATTTAAGCCTGCTCTGGTATAGATGTAGACTGTATTCAGAAGATCATCGGAGTTTCTTTGGAGATCAGTGAGAGATGGATTGATGGTCTTGTACTGTCCGGCAGGAGTGAATAACAAACTGCCATCCGGTGCAAATGTGAGGCGGCGGAAGAATGATGTTAATGTCTCATTAGCATATAATGCTGCATTTCGAACACCAAGTCCGGAAACGCTCGGAGAATTCGAGGGCATTACTGCTGGGAGGGGCATCGAGGGAGCAGGAGAGGCGGATCGGCGCATAGAGGCAGAAGAACCAAAAGAAGACCGGCGACTATGCGACGTTGGAGGTGGGTTCATAGGCAAGGCTAACGAGTTTGGCGTTCCGGGCGCTGACGGTACGGGTGAGCTGGCTCCTACAGCTGTTGATCCTTCGGACACAAATTGGGCTCGATGGGAGAAGTCGGGAGGTGCAGGGCTGGTAGAGGATATGCGACGAGCGGGAAGATCCATCTTTGTGACCTTGTGAGGTCCTCCCAAAGAAAATTGGCCGTCTTTGCTCTTCAGGGTGTAGATGTGGACCGATCGATCAGAAGATTGTGTCGCAACGTATTCGTTCAGCGGATCCCAAGCTACTCCTTGTACATAATGGTTGTGTTCCGCAATTTGTCGTACAATAACTCCTGCGAAAAACGTGAGCTGATGTGGTCAATATCCGTGGATAGTGACATACCGGTCTGAGCGTTGTATATTCTTGCAACGTTATCCATGCTTCCGGTAATGAAGAAGGCTCCATCTGGAGACCAAGCCAAATCGTAGATTTCAGACCCTGAAGAGCGACACATGTGCTTCACGCGCCATGATTCCTTATCTTCTAGCCCTTCTTCAAAATTGGTATGATTTGTTTGGTTTTCGGCGGGGACCCAAATGAGGACATTGCCATCGTCTCCAGCGCTGGCAAGAATCTCTCCTACATGACAAGGTTGGTAAATGAGTTTGTTGAACAAAGTCATATGGGTCGCATACCTCGAGGACACCAACGGACTACATTGACCGCCTGTGTATGCTTCACTAGGGTAGAGAGGTATGTGACCTTCCTCTCATCCCCGTTGGCCTCTACCTTCCACAGCTACTCAGCAGGTTAGCAATGTCCCGTTGACCCGAAAGAAGCCCTCAACAGAAGACATACTCGAACATTGTTGTCCCCACCAGCAGTCGCAAGGCGTCCTTTGCCGTGGGGCTCGAAATGGGCAGAGTAGATCGGGGTATTGTCGTTGTGCCAGGAAACGAGGAGGGGTGAAGCCTTCATTTTGGCCGGAGTACCTGGCTACCCGCCAGAAATGAGAGACGAGGTATGTCCACCAAGTCGAGGCGGTCGACAAAGAGACGCAATCGTCGGGCAGAGCAGAGGTTGGTTGTGTCGGGTAGGCTTGCGTGATAAGGGGAGGCTTTTGAGCTGCAGGTGCGGAGAAGGCGGGTGCTAGCGATGGCGTCTGCAGAGGGCTTCAACACGGCGCGCAAGACAGGGCGAGACGGAGGGATTGCTGGCTGTCGACGGCGATGGCGGGTGGAGGGTTTGGGAGTTAGGTTTCTGGTGGTTCTGGGACAATTGAAAGCAGCTTGTCGCTGAGAGGTGGAGGTTGTCAGACCGCAAGCTTTAGCCAATCACCAGGCCAGCCGGACGCGAGCGTATTACTTTCGCGACTACCTCAAAACGGCAGTCTAATTGAGCTGACCGCGGCTGGGTTTCACCAAGAAAATAGATTAGCCTATGCTTCCTCACACCCGTGCGCGCCAGAGACTCACGAGAGATGCCAGCACGGCCAGGTGCACACAGCAAACGCCGACCAGACTAGCTGCCAGTTGTTGCAGCACTCTCGTACGTCTCTGATCCACCCGCCTGCATCAACTTGCCCGCTTGCGTTTGGCTTCACTCAAAACCCATCACATTATTGCATCTGTCGCATCGCATCGCCGAGGCCGTCTTCCGCATACTACGCATACTATCCAAGCACCAAGACTGATCGCTTTAGCGTTTCTCTGGGAACCGCTCCTGCACGGACCGTCTTCATGCATCACGATTCCCGAAATCCGTTGCTCCAGTGTCGGACTCCATCTATCTACATATGAAAGGATTGCCTCTAAAACACCAACGCCCCGCTGCTCTCGGAGAGAGGATTCTGTCGCTCCGTCGCCTCACCTTTTCTTTTTTTTGCTCTCACTCACTCTCACTCTGCTATGACTGCGAGCCAACATGCGGAGTATTTACTGGGTGGACTGCACTGCCTACCCGCCCTTGAAGAGTTGCGCCCTTTTGAACATGCAAGCCAGGCCAGCAACAACACGTCAAAGGTTTGTCAAGCTATTAAATAGCTAACAGGTAGTATTTCACAATTATTTCCATCATTTTCAGCAATTCTCTATTTCAAGTGCATCTGTCCTCCATGTGCGAAGCCTTGTTCCCTATCGCCACTTCATCTAGAGAGTATCCAAACAACAACCAAGACATTTATTCTGTCACGTTTCACCAGTGTTCATGGCCTCCAGGCCACCTAATTCTTGGGCATCAATCGCTGCTAAAAATAATGATGCCTCGCCTTCTTCACCAGCTCCTCCTACAAGGACTGCAGCACGCTTACCAAGTCCAAAACCGATGAACAGACCACAGACGGTTTTTCACGGTTCAGATAATCAAAGCACTCTTCCATCTATTGACTGTGGTCCGCAAACCCTATCCGGGAACCCTCGTATAGCCTTCATATCCGGGCATATCGATATCACCGATTCGCAATTCGAAAAGCATTACTTCGATCCATTAGACCTTGCCATCAAGAGAGGGGACAACTTCATTTTGTCCAATTCGGGTGGGGTTGACACAATGGCACTCGCCTATCTCCATTCACGTGGAGTCGTACCGTCAAGGATAACGATTTTCATACACACTCCTAGGCCTACTCGAAAGTTTAATGCAACCCAAGGTCGCACAAACAAAACGAGAATAAGTAATAATGTATCAGAAAAGTATAGAAAAGAAGGATATGGTATCAAGATCATCGATGGGGGACACACCGAGAGAGATGCAGCTATGACCGACAGTAGCGATTATGACATATTATGGGTGAGGCCTGAGGAAGAGACTAGAATTTTGTATGGGGTGAAATACCGACCTGGACGCATCAGTGGGACGCAGAAGAACAGGGACCGGAGGAGTATAAAGAGATGAGAGAATGGTGAATGAATAAAAGCTGAGGGGCAATGTCTATGGGAAGACGTATCCTAAACCATCAAGTCGTTTTATCATTCCGCGTGTGAGGGTGGTGTTAGTAAGATAAGAATGTGCAGACGGATTTAAAGCGGTCTTAAACATTCCTAGGTGGAAGAGCCACGCGATCAGATGCCTTGTAGGCCGTTAGCTTGGTGGGGATCTGGTTAGATTGATCATGTGTCATGTGAATATACCATTCCAACCTTCAGCTAGCAAGACATTAGACAAGCCTTCCGTCATTTCTATCTCTTCTTGAATCTTAAATAACTCAGAGTTGGTTATCTTTGTGCCCTCTTTAGAATTTGCAGAAAAGAACAGGGTCCAAGCGTCAGGTTTGAGTGAGGCGCAGCATTCTCTTTTTTCAGTAGTTGTGTTGGCATCGGAAGTCTTCGTCTTTTGCTGGTTGCTTCATTCTCAACTCATGTTCGAGCCCTCTTCCTGTTGAATTCGTGGATGTTTTAGGTGTCATGGTTATGTTTAGACGCTAGTCTCAAACTCGCTGAAGTAGTAAGCCCGGAGTGATGAAGTGTTCCTGATAACCTGTATCGAGATTCTAGTTAAGGTGAGTGGCATCTACTAAGTCTCCGTATGTCTAACACGCAACTGTAATGTTAACCTAGCTAGATCCTCTAGTAGACTCCGTCCTTAGTCAATATAATCAAATAGGTCGCTTGTCCGCAAAGAAACCTCGATTTGGTAATCTTTACTGTAGACTTCGGCTTACTTGGCTTTGCTACCGAGGGCACTGGGAGTGCTTCTCGGATTGTTGAATGCCGTCCATAATAAAGGTGATGAATGAGAGGGACATTCAGTGGTGGAGCCGAGGTTGCATTGATATGCCCGCTATCGGACGGCTTAGCTTCTTCGAAAATAAGAGCCTGGGGAGTTACAAAGGGGTGCTCAGTAATCGAAGTCGAATGGCCTCAAGAATGTCGGGTTGAGTAGGCGATGTTGAGTGGTGTTCGATAACCTAGATATGAAATGAACGGTATGACGCTTATGCATAACAGGTTAAGCGCCCCCTTAAGCTTTCTGCTTTGGCCCCATAGTCTGACCTCCAGCGGCAGTGGAGACGTCTCTCCCACACCTCACACTTCACGCCTAGATACAGCCAACTCAGGCATTCTGTATCTTGCATCTGCCAGGTTTCCTTGTTCTCTTTCACATCTCCTGACCGCGAACAACTTCGCACCTACCGTTTTGCCTGGCGTTAACTGACCGCTATCACAAGATGCAGCCACGAGCAGGTTGAAGACAGATGACGCGGGGCAGGGCTGCTAGGTTGATTGACATTATCCTGGTAAGAGTCTATTGGCATGCATACGACATATTGCTGCCCGTCTTGGGTAGTATCACACATGTGTGACTTGATTTTCTTATTCGTCGTTACACTCTCAACTTCCTTATCGACACTTCGCATCGCTCTAGATGCAGGTACCTTCAACTGCATGACCCCTTTTTTCATGTATCCTTACCAAGCTGCCTTGCGGATCACTGATGCAACTTGACGGCCTATCGCTAAAGGGACAAAGGCCATCCGGTCCTCTTGATCAAACTTCTCTCCAATCATCGAACGCCACCCATTTGCCCTAGGCCGGAAAAGGCAACTTCTAAACGCCCTGTTCGATGTTCACCCAAGCCAAATGTTCCACCTTATCTTAAGCCTATAGACCGGAAAAAGCCAAGTAGTGCGGGGATCCATAGGGTAATGGTCAGGGACCCTTCTAGTATCAGCACGAGATGAAGGCCCAACGCACCATATACTTTCCATCTGGACGAGGAGCATGAAGAATCATAAGGTATTATTTACAGAACACAATCAATTATGAGCCCTATATGCGGCTCAATTCTTTTCTCTCGTCTATTCCAGGTTTAAGCAATCAGTTTGACGTTGCGGAAATTTAGCCGCAGTGTTATATTTGGGACTGCTCTTCTGTTCGTTTCGTTGATAGTCCCCAGGACCAGAACACCCTTGCCTTATCAAGCGATATAATATATTATCCATACTCCACCACATGGGATATCGAGACCTTGCCAGGTGTCCACCTGTCCACCTAGAGAGTTGCAATGAGTGGTGTCCATAACGACAGAAGCGAGATAACTTGAATGTACCACCATACGACAGTGGTATCCTCATCATGCGTATGAGGAGCCCGATACAACCTTTTGATCTTAGCAAGCGCCCGGTGAGTCTCTTCTACATCACGCGTTTCCTTAAGTGGAATTCCGCATGCCGAAAGTGTTCGATGGTCTCGAATTCCACTGGCCAGGTCGCTTGCAATATACAGGAGAAGGCTGCAGGTGTCATGATTACACCCACGCATACTCTGATAACATGCTCCTGTCATCTTCTTCCGACCAATATGCGTTGTGCCCGCTGGACCGGTCATTTGGTCCTTCACCTCGGCGGGGAGTTGGCAACCATTTAGGTGGTTGCATTCCTTCTCGAAGCTGTTGCATTCCATCAACACCCAACCTGCAGCTGTAGGCATGTACAGGTAACATTTGATTTTTGTGTTGAAGTTTCTGTATAAGTATCTCATCTATCTCCGCCGATTACTTCTGCATCTGTACGAAGATCTTCAGTTAATACTCAACATGCATTTCTCATCGGCTTTACTTCTTGGTCTATCCTGGTTTGCGGAAGCTGCCGTAATCCCTCAGGGTCAAAATTCGGTACGAGCCGACATCGCGGATAGGGCTGCTGCAGGGTACAAAAATGTGGCATACTTTGTCAATTGGGTAAAGATCTTGATCCTCCACGCCTTATTGGTATTACATCTAACATCAAGCTTTTCCAGGCTATCTATGGACGGAACTTCAACCCACAGGATCTCAAAGCGGATACACTAACGCATGTTCTTTATGCATTCGCAAATGTGCGCCCAGAAAGCGGGGAAGTGTACCTGTCCGATACTTGGGCAGACACTGATAAACATTACCCGACGGATTCCTGGAATGACGTTGGAACCAATGGTAAACGCCCTAACTCATTCCATCGTGCCTGACTAATTTCCTTCGTATTATGTAGTCTACGGTTGTATTAAGCAACTTGGTTTGCTCAAAAAGCAGAATCGAAAATTAAAAGGTATTTCATTTCCATCATATTTATTTCAACGCTCTAGGCATTGATAATAACCTAATGCTCATGCCATTGGACATGCGATTCTATACGCAAATTATTTCTTGTCTCCCAGTTATAATTGAAATCTACTGACATCGAATTAGTTTTGTTGTCTATCGGAGGATGGACATATTCATCAAACTTCCCCCAGGCAGCATCTACCGCTGCTGGTAGATCAAAATTTGCTTCTTCTGCGGTACAGCTTCTTCAGGACCTTGGACTCGATGGACTTGATATCGACTGGGAGTACCCTGCGGGTAGGTTCATGAACCTCGTAGATCCTACAGAAGCTAACATCAACATAGATGCCACTCAAGCAAGCAATATGGTCTCTCTACTTGCCGCTGTTAGGTCGGCACTAGATGCCTACTCATCTGCGAACGCTGGAGGCAAGCACTTATTGCTTACAGTTGCGTCCCCTGCAGGTAAGATGAACAAGTATTTAAATTTATATTGATCAATTAATCACCTAAATAGGTCCCCAAAACTACGAGAAGATGCAGCTCAAGGCTATGGATGCGTACCTTGACTTCTGGAATGTGATGACTTATGATTACTCTGGATCCTGGGACACTCTCGCAGGACATAATGCAAATCGTAAGTATATCCACGACACAAATATCATATTCTGGCATGATATTTTATATTACGTACTCTTATCCAGTAGTCTCTCAATGAAACCTGGAGACGGAATGTCGCATATGAAATCAAGCTGGTATCGATGAACCCTCTTGATCTAAATAAATGCTAATAATCTACAGTCTACGCTTCAACCAGCAACCCCAGCAGCACACCCTACAATACAGAGCAAGCCATAAACTACTACACCAGCCAAGGCATCGCCGCCAGCAAACTCGTCCTTGGCCTCCCCCTCTACGGCCGAAGCTTCGAACAAACCGACGGCCCCGGAAAACCATTCAGCGGCGTGGGCTCCGGATCCTGGGAAAACGGCGTGTGGGACTACAAAGCCCTCCCAAAAGCCGGCGCCTCGGTTCAAGTCGATAACCAAGTCGTAGCCAGCTACTCGTATGACGCCAGCACCAAGGAAATGATCAGTTATGATACTCCGGCGATTGCGCAGGCTAAGGCTCAGTATATTAAGTCGAAGGGCCTGGGTGGGAGTATGTGGTGGGAGTCTAGTGCTGATAAGACGGGTTCGGATAGTTTGGTTAGCACGGTGAGTTCTTTTTTTTTCTTCCCCCTGTCCCTGCTTTGTGGGTTGGGGAGATGCTGATGGCGTATAGGTTGTGAATGCCCTTGGTGGTACTAGTGCGCTTGAGCAGACGGAGAATCTGCTTAGTTATCCGGTCTCGAAATATGATAACCTTAAGGGTGGGTTCGCTAGTGGCTAGGTTTCATGCTGGCTACTTTTAACGGCACTCGTTCTTCTGACCGTCTCCGAGCTCTATATCCAAAGCTTACCCCTGGAGTCTCAATTCTATTCCAACCTCTTCATGTTTTTTTTTTTTTTTCGTCGTATATACTTCAACACCGTTTTTCCGTAGATACTTTACCCATTCGTTTATTTTTCTTGTATTTGGCTTTTTATACTCTTCGTTAAAGGGATCCTATGGATCTTTTGAATCTTTCGCTTGAAGTGTCAATGTCGTTCTTGGTATATTTTGGATTTTTTTCTTGGGGATTTTTGTGAGGGGGTTTTTTGATGTAGATAGGGGAAATATATCGGTGCTTTTATTTTCTGTTATTTTGATTTGAGGATTCGTTATGGGTTCATGTTGCTTGAGGTCCCTTAAATCGGGTTTTAATACGCACTACATGTAAACGTTGTGTTGAGTTCTATATTTGAAAGAACGTACTCCAAGAAACCTGGGGGTATCATCACACCATCGTTATCTAAACCATTCAAAAATCATCCATCATTCAATCACATAAACACATTAACAAAAAAACAAAACCCTTCAACCATCCCCCTCTTCCCTACGGATCCGGTCTCACCCTCGCAACCGGAACCCTAAACCTCTTCCGCCCACTAACGCACCAATCCACCAAACCCCCCAAAAGCACAACCCCCACAATCGGGCCCGAATAATTGAAATTCGACCTCGTGACCGGTAGCGTTGTTGGAAACGGCATCCAGATAACGATGAAGATTATATAAGCCATAGCTAGAGCGTTGACTAGGATACCGAATCTCCCGAGGTGGAAGGGTCCCCAGGGGATGGGTGTTGAGGTGGTGGCTCGGATGCGTCGCAGGAAGAGGAAGAAGATGGGGAAGAAGTAGGATATGTAGAGGGCGAGGGCTGGGAGGGAGATAAAGGCGTTGAAGGCTTCGCTGGAGCCGATGTTGATTAGGGCGAGGATTATTAGGACGGTGCCGACGAGGGCGAGCGCGTTTAGGGGTTGTTTTAGGGTTGGGTGGACCTAGTATTTTTGAGGTTAGTTTTGATTAATCCCCCATACATGAATACTAAATCAGTATATTTAGACATACCTTCTTAAACGTCCTCGAAAACGGCAATCCATTATCCCTAGAAAACGCCCACGCCAACCTCGAAACCGACGCAAAGACATTGAAGAACGCGATGAAGATTATGATCGCGATGAAGACGACGAACATGTTGGTCGCGGCTTTTGAGCCTGTGGCTTGGTAGTAGATTTCTATGATGGGGAGACCGGTGGGGGAGTTGGTGACGCGGGTTACGTCGCCGATGGTGAAGACGACGACGAGGATGTAGGCGAATTGCATGATTGCGTTCATGACCACAGAGAAGATCATGCTGCGGGGGACGTGGAGACGGGCTTTTTTGACTTCGTCGGACATGTGGAGCACGCCGTCGAAACCTGGGGGAGTGTGGTGTTAGTGTTTGAAGCTTGAGCTTAAGAGGTGATAGGGTAGTTGGCTTACCGGTTAATGGATATGTCACTGTTAATAACCCAAGTCCCCATGCTGCGGCTGGATTTTTCCATCCACTGACATCGTGGGTTAGTGTGTGGAAGACATATTCGACTGTGCTTCGTTGCGCCAGAACGACTAAAGTGACGATTGATACGATGAAGAATACGACGTGGCAGATTGCGCCGACGGCTTCGAGGGGGTTGAGTAGTTTCCTGAACCAGAAGTTTCCGAGGAAGGGGAATATCGTTATTGCCCACATGATCAGTGTTATGTGCCATCTTTGAGGGACGTAGTCGGGGTGGTTGAAGATACATAGGCCGATTATTATGTTAGAGACGAGGGCGGGATTTGAGGTGCAGGAGCAGCACCATGCGAAGACTGTTAACCATCCTGTTGAAGGCTGATGTTAGTTCGGGTCACTGTATAAATGCGTATATGTATGTCTAACGAACCTTGCATGAGCCCGAAGAACCTGTTGAATCTGGGAGCAAAGGTGGCAGACCATCGGTACTGCGCACCGACTGTAGGATCCATAGAAGCTAGTTCTGAGAGTGATGTCGCGACTAAAGAGGTCCCGATACCGGCGAATATGCTGCCGTATACCATTGATGCTGGTCCGCCATTGCTGAGAGAGAACTGGAACGATGCTGCAGCAGCTTCCCAGCTACATTGTAGGATAAACCCGAAATTGATTGCTGAGACGTAGTTGATGTATCTCTGAAAAGAACATGAGTATGTGGTTATGTGATTGTGGTTGTGTTGTTTTGTCATACCTCGAGAGTCCCACCGCTCTGGTTCTGCTCGTTCCTCCTCTTCTCATCCTCAATTGCCTCGCGCACGGCGATCTCGTCGACCTCTTCGTCAGGTCTCGTGGCGAGCTCAATATCCTTATCGGCTGCCATGATGGGGTCGCAAAGCAAAGCTTCCAAATTTCCCAGCAGGATGGAACGACGATGATGATGCAGGGTCAGCTAAGGCTCCAGAATCGCCATTGCGCGATCACAGCGAGTATATAAGAGACAGCAATGAGTAGCTAGCTTCAGCAGAGAAGAGGGGAACGGGCTGGGTGGTTGACACTGCATGCAGAATTGGCGAGTGACGGTAGCCGACGGCAAGGATTATTGTGGAGAGCTTGACAGCTTCAACAAGTGACAAAGCCAGCCAGCCAGCCAGCCGTCCGTCATTCCCTTCCCTCACCGATTTCGAGGCCCCGTTTCTGGCTTCTAGGATATCGCCGCTGCAGGGCTCTGCTGCAACCTGCAACCTGCAATCTGCAACGTGCAACCTCGGCGGACCACCACCGATTTCCCGGGAGTCTTGACGCGAGGCCTGGCCAGTCTCATATGCCTCCCACCCGGTAAACGTTGATATGCCGAAAAGCTGGGGTAGCCGTGGACAGCTAGCCGGGAGGGCTCTTCGCAGCTCTTATCACTACTGGCCAGCTGCCTCCCCCTTTGAAGAAGGGAAAATCTCTTCGGCTTTACCGTGATATTCCTGCCAATCAATGTGAGGATTGGCTGCCCCATTCAAAATCCATTCAAAATGAAATAGCTGGCGGTGCTGTTCAGCTGGTGGTCACCGCCGGCGATTCGAAGGGGAAAGAATTGCTTTTGGGCTGTGGTGGCCGAGTCATGGCATGGTTCCTGTTCACTGCCTACGCGCGTCGTCACTGGCTCGCTTGAAGGATGACCAGGATGGCCGGCTCGTTATGGCTCGTTATGGCTCGTTACGGCTCGTTATGGCCCTCGCACTCCACAGGTCTGTGTTTCGGGATGGCTTCCCCGACGGACGCTCCCTTCTTTTTTCTGCGGTCGTGCTCTGATAAAGGCGTGGTTTGCAGCGGTGATTCGTAGGCGTATCGCCTCCGCAACGTCTCCAGCAGATTTGATGTCGTGTCTTCCTCGATCACAAGACATCTCGAGAAAAAAGCACTGGCTATATCACATTCCTTCACGGCGCTATCACCCCTAATTTGGCTCCCGTAGAAACGGCCGTTAGTGGACGGAAGGCAGACTCCGGGAGGCTAACCCCCACCCACCTTATTCAAACGCCCCAGAAACAGCACGATCTGCCCATCTTCGCAAAGGGGTGATCTACCTTGCCAGGACGCATGCCAATTGATCCCGAACCAGCTGCCAGCTGAGACAACGCTCCTCCCTCTATCAAAATCTCGAGCACTTGCCCCAGATTTCTCAAGTATACCCACAATGCCCACCTCGCTGCCGAGCTTCTCTACTACTCTTCACTGTCGACTCCACCCTCCGTACATCAATGATTGACGACTCCTCTTCTTTCTTGTTATGATGCCTGATGGTTATGGTCAGCTCCCACCATTGCATAGACTCACCCCCGACGACAAAGGTGCCATCGTCATCATCGTGGCCTACTGCTGGATTTTTATATCTTCAATCATTTGCGTTATTCGATTCGGTCTTGCCTGGAACCAGCGACTACGATTTAAACTTGATGACGCTACGTTCTCGTTCGGATATGTAAGTCGATTGTTTCACTTTTCGGAGCACTTGCTGAAACAAATTTGTAGGTATCGGCAATCGTGAGTTCAGTGTCGTTCCACCTTGCCGCAAACGTCGGCCTGGGAAGACACATCACCAAACTCAATCAGGATGACCTCAATAAGTACTACCGAGTACGTAACCGCTCAATGTGACACTCGGATTCGGCCAACGGCTAATTCGGAATAGAGAATGTACGTCGGGGAACTAATGGGCATTCTATCGATGGCTGGAGCCAAAGCCTCTGCAATCCTGCTCTCCGACCGAGTCGCCCCTCGTAGACGAAGGACTTACCTTCTCATGCTCGGCATCATCACCACATGGGCTATTTTTTCGGCCTTCGCCATTGCATTCCAATGCCCGTTGCCGCATCCTTGGGTCTATGTTCCTTCGACCTGTCCATCGCATGGGAACCTCCAGTATCCAATAATCATTTTTAACATCTTAACCGATGCGACCCTGGCCACCTGGATTTTACCGACGCTGTGGAAACTATTGATGGATATGGAACGCCGGATTCTTGTGGTATCATTGTTCGGGTCACGTATATTGTACGTCTTCTTGGATTCGTAGTACATCATCGACTGTGAACTAATTAGGTAAAGCGTATCCATTACTGCCATAGGTCAATTGGCTGCGGTTTCACAGTCAATACGGAAGGAGGACCAAACTTGTAGGTGAATGCGCTAACTACCGCAACACGAATCACTGACATGAATCTAAAATCTAGGGGAAAGTTTCAATCGCGTTTTATGGGAAATGTAAGTCCCACATTAACAAGTTTCAGCCTGGAAAAGTATGTACTTATATAGTGCAAGTACAACAATCCATCTCTCGGTCCTCCTATCAACACTCCCTCGCACGAATCGTTTCCTCTCTTCCCTCCACAGCGGCCAACTCACAACCCGAGTCACGGAGTACGAGCTCTCTCAACCAACCACCCAACAACTATCCGTCCACATCGACGTCCTTCCAAAAGTATCAGCCGGTTCCGCCGACGATGAAATCACACAATTCACCGGTGTCACTGACCTAAGCGAGACATGTCCACCTTCTCGTACCAAATCCCACGGCCAAGAATCCACCGAACCTATCCTGCAACATCCTATCGAACTCATCACTTTCGATGATAAAATCAGAACATCCGTTTCGTCACGTTTAGAACCGAAACCAGGTGTAAGCAAAACGAAAAGTGTAGAGGATTGGAGGAACGACGTCAGGATGAGTATGCGAGGTAAGAATAACGGTAAGGCTAGAGCAGTGAACTTACTCGATACAGCAGTGATGGATGATGATGATGATGCAATAACGGAGATCGAGAGTTCACAACAACAGGGTAGGGGGTCCGCTGCATTTCAAAAGTAAAGTTCTGTGTGGAAGATGATTGTGTAGATTGCTTACCGAGAAAGAGTCATGGGTGACGAATAGGCGTGGTTTTCTAACTTAGTTGTTCCATAACGGCGTTCTTTTGTTGGGTTTGGCTTGGTTTGAGTGGAATGGAAGGTAGGATACCCGGTAATTACTTTTGCATTTGGTGTGGTTATCTGCTTGTTTAAGAAGCGAAATTTAGGGAGGAGATTTGATTTGTTGGATTTGGGTGGTTATTGTTGTGGCGGTAATGTTTTGTAGTTGCATAGCGATCGGATGGGTTCGTTGATTGGGAGGATTTGGTGTGAGAGATGTTACTCAACTATCCATGTTGCAAGAACCATTTTCTTTGTAAAACTTTAGATAAAAAGTCATTTCATCTTACCAATTTCATCTCTAGGATCTCAAATTAGCATCTCAAATTCCTTATTCCATACTTCCCTTAATCACGTGCAATCTACCAATAAAACACCTTATCGATAACCCAAGCTTAGCTCTTCCCAAAATGACATCATCCATACACCCATTCTAGCACGATACCATCAAACCTCACAACCTCTCACACAAACACACAAAAACAAGAATAATGACCACACCTCCACCCTCCACCCGTCTAAATACCGAGTTGGACCTCCTGCACGCAATCTACCCAACCCAAATAACCCACAACCCTCAAACCCAAGAACTAAAATACGTCGACTCGCCTTCAACATTACATCTCCGCCTCCCAAGCACATATCCCGAGACCGGGCTCCCAGAAATAATCTCCGCATGCAACGATTCCAAAAGCGATATCCGAGACGTCTTAAAAAAAGAGCTAGAAACTCTCGAATTAACCGAAGGCGAAGAAATCCTAGACGCAATAATCTCGACCTTCGAAACCCTCGTCACCAAAACCTCTGAATCCAATCTTCCCGCAAACATAACAAACTCCATAACTACCCCTCTACCTCCCTCTCCTCCAAAACAGAAAAAGACGGTAGTGATTTGGCTCCATCATCTGCTTAATACGAATAAACGCAAACTAGCTCTAACACCCGAGGACGGCGGTGTCAATGGTATAACAAAACCAGGGTACCCGGGGATTATGGTTTTTTCGGGGGGAAAGGAGGAGGTGGAAGGGCATGTAAGGGTGTTGAGGGGACAGAGGTGGAAGGCGTTTCAGGTGAGGTTTGAGGAGAGCGTGGAGTGGGGGTTTGGGCATGGGGAAGGGGTTAGGGAGGTTGAGGGGATGGGGGAGATTGTTAAGGGGTTGGAGGAGGGGAGGAGGGGCGTTTTTTTGAGGGCTGTGGGGGTGGTTTGATTGGTAGTGGGGTGGATTGGGGGTTGGGGTTATTGTAAATATTGTATTTTTAGAGATTATTTAATTACCTTTGCTGAAAGGAATTTGTCTCAACTCGTATATGGTAGATTCTCCCTTTCAATAGCTCTGTTCTTTTCATCCTCCCCTCTCTTATATGCCTCTCTCTTCTCTGCCTCCAACTCATTATTAAGATTCCAAATCCTATCTTTGACCTCATTAATCAGTGTTTGATTCCCCTTCTCTCTTTCTAGGGCATCTAATCTCTCCTCTTCCAACTCCTTCTCCCTCAGCTTCTTCAACCAATCATCCAGCTTTTTGGCGCCGCCAAAACAAATCCCATATCCATCACAATAACAAACATTCATGTCTGGACAGAACTCAGCATTTCGCGTGAAGATATACTGCCATAGATACTCAAACACCCGACCCGAAGCCTCATCTTCAAGTTCCGTAATAATCAACCACTCTCTTAAATGCACATACGTTCCCCTCGGATTATCCCGTATACGGTCCCTACTAACCGCAAACTGTGCACAACAGGGTTGAGAGAACACAGGCGGGGGACGATGTCCAGGGAACAGGGTTGCGAAGAGTTGGGGGCTGAAATACGGCTCCTCGGGTTTTTTCACAAGATCGTAATCGATATGCGCGCGATCGATGTGGATCCAGTTGGGACAGCCGGGGTCTAGGTGACAGCGGAGGTTCATGTAGCCGTGACGTGCGACGCGGGAGTCTTGCAGGCGGCGGATGCTGAGGGAGGTGTCGAGGTTTAGGAGGTAGTTGTTGTGCCAAGTGTTTTTGTGGGGGTGGATGAAGATGGTGGTGTCCGGGAGGGACTCGTAGTGGTCGATTATGACTGGGGTTGTGTTAGTATTGGGTCTATGTGATGGGGAGATGTATAATATAGGAGGAGGTTACGGTGATATTAGAGAGTGAGTGGAGGAGAGAGAGAGAAGGAAGAACATAAGAACCCTGGTGATATGATGAAATGCATGCATCCCCAACCCGATGAAGGAATCCGTAGATAAGAGATTAGAAAAGAACACGGAAGCCAAAGACATACAGGTCAAGTATACCATGGCTTCATGACCCTTGTTCATCGGCACGCGATAGCCAGTCGTACTATCCGGCTTGTCAACCTCATATACAGCTGTCGGCATATCAGAAAGTTCTTTGGCGATCCAGTTGATGTTCTCATATTCCAGTTTAGGTAGCACAAGTACTCTAGAATAGTTTGAACCAGGAGGCTTGGGGAAACCTTGCATGAACGGTTCCCGGTGCCAGTCTGGCGGTGGACCTTGATATTCTAGCTCAGGGTTATTGCCGTGTGAGAATGGAATGTGAGTGGTTCCAGGCCAGCCCTTCCAGAGTAACACAGCTATGGTGACGATGATGAGCGCGGGGAAAATGCGCATTGGAAGACGAATCATGGTGGGCTTGGAGACGACACTGCAGGGTGGAAGAGTTGCTGTATTCTGCTATTGGGCGACTATATCTTTGCTGGTTGATCATGATCCATGTACCTGGAATATATCTACGGATTGAAGCGAAGTTGGTGTTTTCGGATGGCCTTCGAAGAGGTCGTCCGGGAATGCTGTCCATGGGACGGATCGATGTAATGTATCACCACCGCGACTAGGCCATTTCCGTACTAGCGCCTCCTGTGCAGCACGTTCAACACCGGATGTCTCCCCGGCGCAAGACTACAGCTGTTCTCCGGTGTGATGGAGGCTGTTGACCTGGGGCAAGCCGTATTGATGTACCACCCACCACCGTGGATGCGATGGCATGGGATGGTGAGAGTGGAGAGGTGGGCTGAGTGAGCGGCTTTCTTTTCTTTTTCCTCCTAAACTGCTGGCATTACGTCACACGCGCAGCAACCTTGGTCACGGCTGCCTGTGATGACTTGCAGCTGATATCCAAATCATATGCCGTCTCCATGCGCCACAATAACGGACGCTGCCGTTCATCCCATCCATCGCTGCTCGATTCTTCAGGGTCCATCTTCTGCCTCTTTCGTCCTGCCTTCGTTGATAGCGGACTGCTGTAGTCTTTGCCCTAGCAAGGCATCCGCGGCGGCTATCTCAACTAGCTTCCTGTTCCCCTTCATCGCCCACTGCGCTTTCTGGTGCTACTGCTCTATCCGCCTTGCTACTCCGCCTCATTTTGATGCCTTTTCTAGCTCCATAATCCTTTGCCTTAATTCACCGGTTCTCTCTTGCCCCTCTTATTGTTGTTTCATGCCCCTCTCTAGCTCTCAACTCCGCTCCCCGCTCTCGACACCTATTCGCACTGTCTCATCATGAACATCTTAACTGGCGTTGCCATGACTGGCATCCTTTATGCGGGAGGAAGAGTTTACGACCGGGTGCGAGAGTCTTCAGACAAAAGGCACAACTCGAAACAGCGTCCTCAGCCATACGACTCGAACCTCAGAACTTCAGAAGACGACATCTCGCTGGATAATCGATATCATGGACCGGTATACTATGCCCCTCCGCCGCCGCAACCTCTTTACACTTCATCCGATCCTTCATGTCCGATCCCCACATCTGCAGAGGAGAACTACCTGCGACCCGGGACAGGATCGCCTCGCGATGCTTTTACTAGGCGCCATACCGACGATCCAATCGGATCACGGCACGGATCTCAGAGACGCATGCAACTCCTGCGGCAACACAGTAACTATGCTCCTGGACCTCAACCCGTAGGGCCTCAACCATCTCGCTCGGTGGTATATCAATACACACCATTGAAGCGATTGGAAGAAATCAGACTAATCGAACTACATCCTGCACCGACCAAAGATGCGCCACTACGCTGCAGCTTCTTCCATTACGATGTCACAGCAAGAGGAAGACGACGGGTAGCATACGAAGCTATCTCATACGCCTGGGGAAAGCCAGAACTGCCAAACATCTTGTATTGTGATAACGTACCTTCGTTCCTCAAAGTCTCTGGAAACTTTGCAGATCCTAGAGATTACCATCTCCGAATCACGGATGGCCTTGATTCCGCACTGAGAGAATTTCGTTCAACTACTCAAGGACGAGTGCTCTGGGTAGATGCACTTTGTGTCAATCAGAGTGACACCGAAGAAAAGATGCATCAAATCCAGCAGATGAAGGGTATATTTGAAGAAGCAAGTCGTGTCTTGGTATGGATTGGAGCGGACGCCGATGGTGGGGGACAGATATTAAAATGGTTGGAGGATCTAGGGCAATGGCATCAGCACTGCCTTCTCACGACCTCGAAATTCGACAAGGGCGCTTACGACACCATCGCAGACTCACTCAGGGAAAATATTCAACTCTTACGCAGATTCTTTCGCCGCCCCTGGTTCCGGCGTAGGTGGATACTACAGGAGATTAGCCAGTCCCGAAATGCTAGGATATCGTGCGGATCTATTCAATGTGGCTGGCAAGACCTCTCTGCAGGAATTGAGTTCCTGTGGATGGCTCATCTGAAAGACAACCTATTGAAGGGCACTGCCTTGAAGGTTGCTGAGCGTCTGACCATGATTGGTCAGATGAAAAGACGACCGGACCTCACACAAGGATTTGATTTACTTGACTCACTTAATGTCTTCCATGATTCCGAGACTGCAAGTGAACACGACCGGATACTCTCACTTTTGAGTTTTGCCAGAGAACCAGAAAACCATGTCGACTTTGATACCAACTATTATAAGTATCCACCACACGAGTTTTACAAGAAATTTGCACGCGACACCATAGAGAGAACCCAAAATCTGGATATACTCCATCTAGCTGGCGCATTCCGACCTTTTCAGAATCCTTCGAGCTTGATTACATGGAGTCCCGATTGGCGATGCACTCCACGCTACAAACCTTTTGTGAATATTAACCAATTCACTGCTGGTATTGCGGCCCCGTGGTATCCACCTGTGCCGAGATTCATTGATGCGAATGGTAGCGTCCTATCCCTCGAAGGATCTATTTTCGGTGATGTCGTGGCGCGAAGTGAGTCTGTCAGTGAACCAATGGCTTACGAGCAGATCTGTTTCATGATGTCTGAATACTGCAACATTGCTCAATGCTCTTTGGATGATACTGGTACTCGCCATGCTTTAGCCACCACCTTGACGGCTAATGAAGTCCTTTTGAATATCTTCCCTTGGCTACCACCACAAGACCCGACCCCCCAGCAGTTGAAGCAGAGCCAACACTTGGAGATTGGATTCCTACAGCTCTGTCGTTCGGCAGGGTCCAGCGGACCAGACTCTCAATCCAGTATTCACTCGTCGACCTCACTCGGATCGATTTTAGATACCCCAAAATCTCTTAAATATGCCCATCGGTACGCAGATCTTGTGAGCAAGACGATGAGCGGACGCTGCCTTTTCCGATTGGAGAGTGGACACATCGGAATCGGCCCAGATGATATTCAAAGCGGCGACACTGTTGTCATTTTGATGGGAGCACGCACGCCGTTTGTCATTCGACGTCGTCGGGGCCGAAAGTTTTTCAGTTTAATTGGCGACTGTTATGTCGACGGGATAATGAAGGGAGAAGCATTGAAACATTATGAAGGGAGACGGATTGAGATTGCATGAACAAATTAAATTGTGAATATAGGCGGCTATTTGCACATATGTTCCGATCCTAATAGAGCTTTCCAAATGTTTCCTTCCGTTCTGAACATTCTGGCGTTGCTAATGTGTTTCGTTGGAGATAATTGGAACATCTGTGTTGGGAAAGTGTGACTGCCCTTGGGGGCCCGTCAACAAAACTACCCAGCTCAAGTTTGGACATCTTTCCTCATCTTCGTCACCCGAACAACATCCCATCCAGATACAATTATCCGCGGTCAACAGTATTTCTACCAAAGCATCTTAAAACCGCTCAAGCGTCAGCTTGCAATACATCGGAACCGACAATACTCGTAATCCAACCATCATGCTTCGCCTTCTTCCCGGACTGGTGCTATTCGGCGTCGTTACCAGCACAGCCTCGAAACCTTCAACGCACACGGTTGAAAAAGTGAACTTCCTTGATCCAGGTATGAACTACCTCCGTTCGTCAGCGCAAAAACAGAAACTGATTCACTTGTAGTTCCCTTCAACTTTCATCACCGTCCCGAACCAATCTGGCCTGCCTATGTAGTCGAGCATCCTATTCAGGTTATTTTGAATTGGCTCAAAGAGAACGAGGTCCAGGTGTTCGAGGCAAGAGCCAACAAAACTTCTGCCTACGTTATTGCCATCAGCAACGTCTCTTCTGCCAAGATACACGATGTCTACACCTATATTGAGCATGAAGAAAGCTTCTGCATTCTTCGGAAACCTTGGACTGCACACTTTGCTGAAGGGTCAAACGTCACGAGGTCTAAAGAATCAAGCACAGCGCGAATATCGGCTTCCGGGTCGAATCACTGGCCATATCCGGTCCATACACCTACATCGCTTTCGAGCTACTACATTCACACGGTGTCGATGTTAAAGCTTCCTATACGGCCGTCTAAGATTAGAAGTCAAGACTTCGCTCTAACTTCGTCTTTGACTGTGCGGGAGACAGTATCAAAAGTTCCAGTCACCGCGGAAATGGAACCGAAAGATTCTACCGCACACAAGATAACGGTCATGCCTCTCACCCGTCGTACTATCCCCTCGATCCGAAGCACAGTGCTACCAACTCACACACTCTCATGTGATGATCGTGTCGGACTCGGTAAACACCTATAGAGCTCGAGGCACCGACACGGCAGAGAAGGATTAGACAGATTTGCTCTGGGGACTGCAAAGTTTATTTATCGGACGTGTGATGGACATGGCATTACTAGGTTTTCAGAATGTCACTGGCACCGTTTCATTCAAATCAGTGTTGCACAACGCATTAGCCATTGCTTTTGGTGTTTGCTCTTCTAATTCCAGTTCTTCATGGTTTTCATTAAATACTTGTTCTTTTTTGACATACAGTGTCACTTGGGGTTTTTAACTCGTTCGTACCTTTCTTGCCTCTCGAATTATTGGAGATTCAGCAGTTTAAGCACCATGTTGAGGATTCCTACTCAGCATTTCATGTCAAAAACAAATAACTGCCCCAGATCACTAAGTTGGGAAGGGACAGTACTGAGTCCTGTTCAGGCGAGGAAGCTGTTTTTCTGCCCCTCTGGCATCCTCTTTCCTTCTACGAGGTACGATCTTAGACCTATTTTATCTTACAAAAAGGCACTTAGCTTGCATTTACAACACACTACTCACTACTCACATTTTTACACATCAAGACATTTTATAACGACGAAATTTAACACCTCCACTCAACAAGATGCCTAGTCCCACAAACACCTTCTTTCAATTTGGAAGACTGCCACAAGAATTGAAAGATATCATTTGGGGAATGGCTTATGAGGCTCTACCGCCACGCATGGTCGAAATACGAACGATACGGCCGCACCCTTCATGTGACAATCATCCATACTGGTGCCCTCGGTATACGCCTAGTCCTGCTCCCATTATCGCCAACGTTAGTCTAGATGCCAGGAAGGAGGTGTGGAGATTGGCGGAGCGGGCTGGTCATCGCTTCGAATTTTCAGATACCCGGCCGCTTCTGGCTTCTGTTGTTATCTTCAACCCCGAAAAGGATTGGCTATTGATTAAGTACGATGAGGAGTACATTACTAGACACCGGATTACGAATAGCACTCTCATGTCACAACTGATAGCTACGGTGGCGTTTACGCAACTAAGGACCCTCGTACTCAGACTCCACTTTTACACTTTTTATCCACCAGGGTTTGCGCTCTTTAACGATATTATAGCTTTCAGGAGTTTAATACGACTTGAATTTATTGCGGATAGAGAAACACTCTTGATATGGCATCGAGTCCATCAGATAGTGACCAGCCTTCGAAGTGTTGGTGCCAGGAACCCGATCTTAGTGGACTACTATCGTAAGCATGAGGATGGGGGAACGGATGGGGGAACAATCTCTATTTTAGTACGATACCAAACCACAGCGACATCAGTTCTTGATATTGTTTGTCTGGATCCGCACGGGTACTGGAATTAGGTTTGGTTTTGGATTATTCTCCTTCACATTCTCATGGCCCACCCGGAGATTGCTTTTGGTATTTCACTCGTTCTGTATTTGATGTTGCGACATTGCTGTGGTGGTTTACATTGTCACAGTCTTTCTAGCAATCACCAGTACTGCTAGCTTGAATTTCAGGTCTACTTCACTCCTTTTTTTTCTTTTCTTTGATGTGGGTGCTGGTTCTAAGTGAATGTCTTCAACCCGTTGACCTCTGTTACGTCATCTATTTCCCAGGAAACTATGTGCCTCTCAAAAGTGTGTTCGTGGATTTGATCCCCAATTTTAACCTTAAATTATTCTTTCTTAAACCTACCCACAAACGCGAACTCAACCCCCTCCAACTACCAACCTTGACCACCACCATGCCAAACATCACCACCCAAAGCATGGAGGAATACATCACTATTGAGATTCCCCACAGGATTGCCAAGAACCTCTCCGTGAGTATCAAGCTATCCAGCCGTGCTACTGCCGCCCAGAACAATGCTGCACAACGTGCACGCGCAGTCGCACGCGCCGGTTCCTCAATTACCGCAAATCGACTTCTAGCACCTGCTTCCGATGCAGCTCGAGGTACGAAGGCAAATATTAGGATTGGAAAGAAGAAGAAGAAGAAGACGGGGACTTTGGTTGTTGGACGCGATTCGAGAGGCGTGGGACCAGCGAGTCGTCGTGGGTCTGTGGTGAAAGAAGCTATGACTAGAACGGGTGCTCGTGGGGTTGAGGTATCTGGAGTTACTTCTGGTGGTAATGATATCAATACAGCTATGGATCATAGTACGGATGCTGCTCAGCCACTACCCCGAGATACTTCCCATGGTGCCCAAGTTGGATCCGAAGTCGGTGATCAAGCAAGAGAGAAATTACCCACAAACGCTACTGCTGCTCCTACCGAACCGTCAATCCACCCAACAAATCAACCCTTCCTAGATTCTCTACAAGCGAGTCCAAGCAAAAAGCCATCCTATCGGAAGCCATGTACGTACTTCCAATCCCTCCAGGTTCTCACATATACTCACTAACAATCATATACAGCTCTCCATCTCTACGCCAAAATCCCAACCAACGAACGCGGTTTCCTAGTCCTCCGCAAAAGTAAACTTCTCTGGAAACCCTCAAGCAAAACGTCCCAATCCATTACATTCCTCCCTGATGAGCGAAGTAAGCCAAACCCCCGAAACCTCCTCTCCTTCATTCACTTATAATACTAATATAATAACCCAGGTTCTATGAATACCATCCGATATACCCAAGGCATCAAAATCGAGATTCGGAATGGTAGAAAGATGTGGTGCTTTTATGCTGGGTTGCCTCCGAAGAGAATGGGTGGTTTGAGGAGGAGTTGGCCGAGGTGGCCGGATAGGTTTGCGAGATATAATGGGGTTGTGTTTAATCGGTGGAGGAGGGGGGTTAGGGGGGTTATGGGG
>AJFL01000234.1:0-23239 GCA_000467735.1 Rhytidhysteron rufulum CBS 306.38
AGTTGTAAGGATGAACACTGCTCTTGTCCTAATACGATAGCCTCTGATTTCCTATTAGCTATCGAGCGGAGCCAACAGAATAGCGTAGCAGACGATATGGAGCTAGCCGTAAAGTACGAATCACAACGGAATACGCGAGTTGCGTCACAAGAGCTATATAGTTATATCAGTCACTAAAGAACATTATGGTTTTAAACACCACACCTATTAAGCGCCGACGACTCTTATTCCCGGAACCAGGTTTTGACTAATTCCACAAATTTCCTAAATTAGACAATAATATCCAAGCAAGATTTGTCTACGAAGGCATCGCAAAGATTCCATGCATAATATACAGAGCGATGCTCGCTTTCGGGAAAAAGTATTAGCACAACTTCAAAAGAGAATGAAGCAAGAGCCTCCGAAAACCCGAGGCGAGTTAAACATTCAAGCCATATACAAACTTCTCCATCACGCAAAGGAACCAAAACTTATAGGCAAAAAGGTCGAGGCATATTACCTTACTAGTAATAAAGCCACGGAACTACTCGAATCTTAAGCGGAAATAGGGCGTAAGTCTCAACGTGTATTTGCATCTTCTGTGGCGGGCACGGTGCTCAGAAATGATGGATACCTAATAGAGAAGTAATACTCAATTCGGTATGTATCCTTCGTCACAGCATTATAGACATTATGTGGAACATTACATCCAAGAACACAGTCATTTAATCACTCTTCATTGATTATTAAAGGCCTTAGGTATAAAATCGCAATCGGTTGCTTCTTTTTGAGTTTTCTGACTGCGTCTATGCATATTAGAATTGCTTGCTGTAGGAGAGTGAGTATTGATTGACATCAGGGAAATGCGTTCAATGATGTTCATCCCGGACTATGTGACAAGGATGGAGGTATTTTATGTTTTTTGGAACCACTATAGTAGCGCTATTGCTTGGAGGGAATTACTAAAATTAGAACTTATACATGAGCTGACACCAAAAGGCAAGCCATTCAAATAGGTAACTCTAACACGCATTACGATATTGGCTTAGGCGATTGTGTGACCCACAGATTTGGACTCGTTCTCTGATCCACTGAGTGCATTAGGCATAAATAAAAGGAAGGATGTGCGCTCATTTAAAGCCGCAGATCTCGGATAACCGTTCGGCAAGTCCTTCACCATACTATTAAGTGGCTCATTATTTACCGAACTCTTTTTCCAGTGCATTGCATACATTGCAGAATATCAACATTACTTGAGTTTTTGCTAATTACTATAACGTTAGGTGATTACTGTTGCGGACTTTGCGGATTACAGTCCACTTTGAGCTAGGTAAGCCAGGTGAGTTAGGTAAAGTAAGCTACCTTCTTTGATGTGAAGTGGAACGTCCACACAGCTGGTTTCCGCGGAGTGCACTCGTACAACAGGGTCGCTTAGAAATGGAAGAAGCCTGCCCCTTGAGCTGATAGATCGTGGTGTGATCTATTTGGAGTTGGCTTGGATTTAGTAGGTGTGATTACTTTTGTAAAAACTGGCCTCGAACGCGGTTTTCGGCAAGTTAATGGGGTTGCCATTTTTACCAAGGAAAGTATTGCTAATGCACTTGCTGATGAGTTTGCTCAGAAGCGTTAAGCTTAACAACTATACATGTTGCTAGAGCAGAGCTAGAGGAGAGTGACTGTGTATGCCGCTTCATCCTCAGCCACGCGGCCTCTAATTAATGATACATGGACTACAACCTTTTGAGTATTGACAACCGGCGAGGCGGAACTCTGGCCATCTAGGCCACGAACGCGAATGAAGGTATTAAATCGGGATGATTCCGTCAGCCTTTTCCTAGAGCCCTAAAATCGCTAGGCACTTTGACTTGTGCTATGAATTTTGATTACAGTGCGGCATATTCCAACATCGAGAGGTTAAAAAAACATCGAGTCCGTCTGTTTCAAGATTTATCGTCCTAAAGTTTCTAGATCGATCATTACGACTCCACTCTCGCATTTTCCATTCCACCTCCTCGTATTCGATGCTGCTCTAGATGGCAATCTTGTTTGCCCATCTGCTGGAGCGGAGATGAGCTGCATCTATGCAACTCCGCGTCCCTGGCTTGTCAAACCATCTGATAATCTTTCGAAGCGGTGATTGGTCAAAGCATGACTAGCGGACAGGCGAAGGATCGAAGGATCGAACCAAGGATTGAAGGATTGAAGGATTGCCGAAGACGGATCGATTGACTTCTTGTTCTCAACCTTGTTCAACACTTTTGAAAGCTTCGCCTTTCTTGGTAGGATTCCCCTTAGTGCTTGGTCTATGTAGCACTGATGGTCTCGGGTCGATCCACAAATGGCATTGGGGTTTTGCCGATGGGGATTCTACTGACCGTTCCCCTACCATCAGCCCATCGATAATGGCAGAGAACAATCTCTTGTATATAACGATGAAGGGACTCGAAATGCCTCATTCCTTTTTTATTACCACCACATTCTTTAATTCCTCTCGCTATGATGTCCCCACCGTGGAGTGCCATTCTTTCGTTTCTCTCTTTATCTATAGGCGGTACGCAGTAGCTCCCTTCATTATTTGTGACTCTGGAGTGTTCTAATTTGCTCTAGCTAACGCCCTGCCTTTCATTCCAATCAACTCTACTGCTGTTTCTGAGCACATCGCCTCTAAACGATCATTAGGAGACGGCGTTTTCTTACGTATTGCATGTGTGGGAGCATCGATTACCCAGGGTTATGGCTCTGATCCTATGAATGGGTATCGTCGATTGCTCCGCGAACAACTAATTGGTGGAGGCAACGGTGTTAACTACGTAGGGCCTATGCGAGATGGCGACTTCGCTGATAACAATCACGCCGGCTGGTTTGGGAAGAAAATTGAAACGATTGACGATAATCTATCCAGCTCTGCTGTCCTAGTCACCTTACCTAATCTTGTTCTTATTAACGCAGGTGAGTATCTATCCTATCCATAACTGATTATAGAGAAAGCTAACCCTCTACACTTCACCAGGAACGAATAATTGTGCTGAATCCGAGGAGCCGTCGTCTATGCAACAGAAGATGAAGGATATGACCGATAAAATATTCTCACAGGTGCCTGGAGTCACTATTCTCCTCTCTACCCTCGTTCCGAATCGAGATCATGATACCTGTACGGTCGCTTATAACCAGCTCCTTGCTGACCTTGTTGGAGAATACCAGTCTAGCGGCAATAAGATTGTCTACGTAGAAATGCACGGCACTGACGGGCCGCTCCTTGAGGACCTTAACTCAGACGGCATTCATCCAACTAACGCAGGCTACGAGAAGATGGCTGCAAACTGGTATAATGGCATCATCCAAGCGCATCTAAATGGGTGGCTTACTGAAGCCGATCCAAACGGTCTGGTGGATACAGAGTAAGTGTACCCTTATGTCTACCTGAATCAACATCCATTTCCTGCACTCTTGTCTGTGACTAACATACGTTTTAGCGAAGGCGACACATGCGATAAGACGCCAGAGCGGGTCAACGGACCTCATCAAATTCAGGTCGGGGCCTTACAAATTTGGGACGATGGCACTTATGTTCATAAGTCTAATGCGCTGGGGTTGATCGTATCTCCTGATTTGCCCTTGAATGAAGACGCTGAAGAGTCATGGTATGCTGAAGGCATGCGGTAAGTTTCCTATGCATTCACCTATTTCCATCTACGAATCCTTTTTCTTTTCTTTTTTTTTTAACGTTAGGTCTATGAATACCTTCTGAAGATAGAGGTAACATGCAACTGCGTCATGTAGTTGCAACCCCTTTTCTGGCAGTATTGGCCTCGCCTGCTCTGTTATTTGTACTTTCTTTTCTTAAGATACCCCTTTTTTAATCAATCTAAACGCAATTCTATAAGTTAAGAGTGCTAATTGATTATAGATTTGCTGGTACGAACGAACATGACAGAACTTGGTAATTTGATGTTAACTTTATCCTAGACCTCGATGGCGACGGCATAGACGATTTCGTCTGGATAGGTGAAGACCACGCCCTTGTAATCGCGATAAGTCTTGGTGGAGGAAAGTTCGTAGACGCCAAAAGCCACATCTACGACCACCACTGCTTACGTAAAGGCGTTCACTTCGGAGGTATGCCACATGTGCAATTGACTAATGAGGAGAAACTAACTTTCAATCCAGACATCAACGGGGATGGCAGAGATGATTTTATCTGTATCGGCGCGGAAGGTAATATGTACGGCTGGATTAATGAACTTTCAGGAGAGGCGTGGAATCCTACATGGCGTGATATAGGACTCCTTATGGAAATGCCGTTGCCAGAGTATTCGCAACCTAATATCCGGATCGCTGGTAAGCAGGGAAAATTATGCATAAAGATCATTTGTTGACGAATGTAGACATTGATGGAGATGGACGATGTGATTACGCCGTCATTCTCAATAACGGTGATATTCACGCTTGGAGGAACGGTGGTCAGAAGGATGGACCCGTCGCAGCGTATGATGGATACTGGCAAGACATGGGCCTCGTATTTGGTGGCAAAACAAAGGTAGGGGCTCCAATCAATGGAGACATTTGGCTGACCATTGCAGGGTGATATCGACGGGGTCAGGTTTGCCGACCTGAACGGCGACGGCCGTGACGATTGGCTGTTTGTGAATGATGATGGATCTATCGAAACTTGGATTAACCAACGCGCACATGATGTTGGATTTGGACCTTACTGGCTTGATGCAGGAAAGACACATGCTGGTATGGGGGTGGCAGGTGCAAGAGACCGTGTCTTCTTGGGCAACTTCTATGGTTCTGGTCGTGCTGACTACGCCTTTGGTGATACTGGTAATGAGGCCAAGGGTTGGCAGAATGTGGGTTCCGGTGGAACTCAACGCAAAGGTGATGGGGCCAGGTACTGTGATATGCGAAACTCCGGGGCAGATGACTGTAAGAGTGTTCCTTTCACTTCCTTTTGACCACGCTGATGGCTCTACAGATATTTGGCTTGGACCCGACGGAGAGATGTACATCTACGGTAATGAGAACGACCCTCCCAACTGGATTTTCTACGATAAGGTCTACACATTTGATCAACCTCGAAAGGAACTGCATCTGGCTGACTTCGACGGCGATGGTTTTTGCGATGTAAGCCACCCTCCCTGATCGCATGGTTTGTCTTATAACTTATCACTGTCTATAGGTTATGCATGTTGACAAGGCTAATGGGGCCGTGAGACTGTGGCTTAATAGCTACTCAAATGGCAAATGGACATTCTCCGACCAGGGCATTGTGTCTGATGGGTTCTGCAGCCAAGGTTATGGACCTGGACTCTACGACTTAGGTGTGAGATTTGCAGACGTATGTGATCATACCAAATTATCAATATTGTTATACTAACCCGAGTAGATCAATGGAGATGGAAGAGCAGACTATATGTGCATCGAAAAAGATGGCCGGGTCACTGGCTGGTTAAATCGTGGCATCAGTAACTGGGATAGCATTGATCAGGTTAAATTCAGTGTCGGGGCGGACCGCGCTAATTTGAGATTTGCTGATGTAGGTTTACCCCTTTTCTACTTGTATCTTCAATTTTTTACTTCTCACCATATCTACCTCTCACCACTTCCTCCCCTGGTTTCTTTATCTGTTTATTTGATTACCCCTTACTAAAATGAACGACTAGATCAACGGTGATGGGAGGGATGATTTCCTGTGGCTTGAAAAAACCAACGGTCAAGTCAGGACCTGGTATAATAACGGCCAGTCAGAGACACTAGGAAGTAGCTGGTCGTGGGAGTGTCGAAACCCTAATTGCATTACACACAATGGTGGTATGGCACAAGGTGCTAACATTCATTTTGGGAATATTGCTGGTGTTGGAAGAGCCGATTTTATTGAGGTTATTCCTAGCAGTGAGTTTATAGTCCTAACATATCCAGCAAAAGCTAATCGAACTATAGATGCTGCGGCTAACGCATATTATAACGGCTGTCCTGGTAATGAAGAAGGTGACGATACACCTCCCGTTACCTCTGCGCCAGAAATCACAAAACCAGAGTGGGAGAGCGTTGATAAGGAGTCCAGTGGTGCGAATGGTTTCTATTGCACAGGCGACAAGGAACACTGTTACACACCAGTACTTGACGACGATGATATCAATGACCTTTGCAAAGCCCTTTGGTTGAACGGGTGAATTCACATTCTACTCCTCTCTAGATGCAAGACTAATATTCTACCAGGTGCGATGATGCCAACCAGGTAACGGGCAAGTTGGGCGGTTTCGCGTATTTCGCTCACTGGTCTAAGACTGGCTGTTATAATTCGAGACCTGCATCTGTGGAACAATGCTACCATTTCTTTCAAGAGACGTTTGGTTTGGGATTCGGTACTGAGAAAGGGTGTGATTATAATGCCTTCATCACATCATCTCTCGGGGAGACGGCTGGCATTATTCATATTGCTGGAGCCTGTCTATAAGAGAAGACAAGGCAATATTGGCCTGTTCTATCGTTTCTTGATTACAATGTTTAGGAACAAGAGGGGAAAGAAATTGTTAATTGTTCTTGCTCCTCTAGCTGCATTCTTTAAATTTTTTTTTTCATTTCTTTAAACATAGAGAATTTATAATTTCAGCGCGTTTCTGATGGACGCACTAAGGAAAAGGAGAATGCGCTTTTTAAGCAACTGTTAACTCAAGCAAGACAATTGAATATGTAATTTAAACGGGAAATGGTGGTGGTTGTTCTGAGAACAATTGTAGTCCGTGCCATCCCTGAAGGCTTTGTATACCGACATTGATGGGTGTACCCATGTATGTGGCAACGAATAAACCAAGATAAAGATGAATTGCAGGTCGGCGAAGAGCAAGAGAGAAACATGCAGTACAGATGCATGTGGCGGTATTTGAAATCCCATCCAATAGTTCAGGCCTTGTGTCGTCGCTTTACGGTTTAAATAGTAGAGCCTTCCCTCGAACTATATTGGAACAACCCTATCAACGTTTTCATCGACATGGATGAACATATTGAGGACTGGAAATCGCTAACCAATCGCATTACGACCCTCCATCAAGAGCTCAAGAGCATAAGGCAGATGTATATACAAAGGAGATCTCGCACAAATGCGGTCATTACCGGCCACCATTCAACAACATCAAACGAGGATCATCTGTCTTCATGGTCACAACGAAGAAATCGATTCTGATCTAGTGTGCGACCTTTACACTGTAGACATTCTGCATTCTAGGTTTGAAGGACTCGGAATGCGCATACCCGGAGATCACAGGATTCCATACCACGCTCTTTCCTATACCTGGGGGGATGAAGGGACATCAAGGACAATTATTTGCAACGGGGTGGAAGTGCCAATTACGCAAAACCTCTTCGAAGCACTGAGCGCGCTCCGTAGCCTCCTGAGCCCGAAGGGGCGCTACTACCTTTGGGTAGATGTAATTTGTATCAACCAAGATGAGGTCTGGAAGAGAAGGGCGAACAAGTGCGGAACATGTTGATTATCTACCAAAAGGCTGAAAAGGTGATTGTGTGGCTGGGACTCGCTCAAGAGAACTTAGAAATTCTTTCCAAAACGTCGTCCTCCCAATCTCTTTCCACTGATGATTTTTTGAGAATTGAAAATGGAATCCGGGATCTCTATGAGAGACTATGGTTTACACGAATATGGCTCCAATAGGAAATATTCGTCACTAGAGAGCTCATTTTCCAGTGCGGATCTCTCCAGTTTAAATGGTCCCAATTATTATCTGATCCAGAACAACAACTTTTGAAGTTACTGGACTTGGAAGATTACACAAAAAAACCGAAGAAAAAACGCCCAGACATTGTTGCAACGCAACTCGATACCATCGCTGGTCTAAGCAGCCTACACAATGAGCGTCTCAAATGCTTCGAACAATTCACGGTGAAGAATCGTCGTCCACCCGATCTCATCGAGACACTATTGGATACGACATCTCTTCAAGCGAACAATCCTAGTGACTACATCTATGGTGTTATTGGGATGACGAATTTTCCAGCTAAGGCAATGTCAATTGAAAACTGGGCAAAAGAAAAATGAATGAAGTCTTTATTCCGATTGACTACACCGCTGATTCAGCCCTTGTTCTCTGTGCGGTTACATGGGCTGTGCTGATGAAGGGTGGCCTCGCGGTGTTAACTAAATTCAAGGCTCATGACAGCAGCAATGACCCAGGTCATCCTTCATGGATGATAAATTGGCAGCATATGGGGAAATTACTCAGGCGAAAATCATTACCGGAGAACCGTACCAAAACAATTGTGAAACTTGGAAATGCCTGGGGAGCGCGTCAAACTGGCAGTGGCCTGACAAGACGTCAACGGGAGTGGCGCCTTATTCCCCGTTTTCCCCCAGATGAGCATCGGGATTTCTGTAAAGATAATACGCGTTCAACTCTTTCTTCTAGGCAGCTGGTTCTTCGTGGAGTTGAGGATTCAGGATTTTCCATCAAGGGGAAATCAATTTAGATGAATGTAGAACGGTTCGGAATATTTCGAAAATATAAGGCAATCTGGGGCACCAAATCCGACCTCAACAAGAACGATCGTATCGTAAACATTCTTGCCTTTAAAAGCGCAGGATTTGGAGACTTCACGGTTCGGGAGGATCGGTCTGGTGGGTTATGGATTTTGAGGCGCATCGGAGATGAATACAAGATTATCAATTGTCTATTATGGTTTCCATCTAGACTATATCCGCTCTATAACCATTGGGAGTGGGATACTAAGAAGGTGTCAGGCGTTCCCTTCACCATAGAACCAAACATTTCTATGGACTATGACTCTTATTTGGTTCAGGGTATAGTTGAAGATTTTACAATTATTTGATTACTATTATTTGATACTTGGTGGAACCGTGCTTCGCTCGGGTTGCCGTCACGTAGGTTTTTAAAAGCTATCTGAGTACTTATTCCTATTGTCGATTCGATTCCAATCTTTTACAATTTAGTTTGGTTTCAATAAAAATTTTAACCACCTGAAGTGAGTCCCATATCGCTAAGTAGCCACATTCCAACTAGATCCATGTCCTCCCATCTATGTGTTTCCAACGATCTTTCGTTATGTGGTGTTGTTATGCCTATTGCATCTTCGGTAACCGTAGTATTATCGCTAAGTATTTGTGTTGTAGATATATGTCCGCCAAGTCGTTGTTGTTCGATAGGAATGTTTACATCAATTGAATCAAGACGGATTATGTTCGTGCCGGGAGTACCTTCAGTTGGAAAATTTGCGTGATAGTATTGATTGCTATTGGTGTCTCGATTTATTCCTTGTGCGAGCTGCCAATTCCGGCAGAGCTCTGGACCGAAATCATCAAGGAAGGGCAAAATGCTCTCTGGTATCGGCTCGATCGAGGTAGATGGCAAAGGAATATGTGAGAAATCCTTCTTGGCCTTGGAAAGAGCTTGCGAGACCCCATGAGCGGAACCCCATTTCTTCCCCAACTCATCAAGTGACATGTGTATGATTGCAAGCTCTGTTTCTGCTGTGTTCGTGGTCAAAGAGTGACGAAGCCCGGAAATTTGAGACAGACCTGCAGCAAGGGCGTGGAATGTGAAAACTGGGCCAAGACAGCAGAATTCGTCCCTTGCGAGGAAGTCTTCGTATATACCCGCCACGAAGGATGACGCTACTAAAGAGACGGCTGAAGGTTTGCTACCCACAGTACGAGATCCGTAGAGTATAATAATGGTTACAAAGTAATGTACCATTAACTGGCGAGCCTCGAAGTTATACGGCTTGAGAGACTTCACTGACCCATCCCCGAATAGTTGCAGTTCAGGCGGGAATTGCTTTATCCACCGGTAAAGCGTATTTTCGAACTCTTGTCGTTTGTGAGATGAAAACATCCCTCGCCTTCTACATTGTGTTATATCTGCTAAAAGTTGGGTAATGCCGACATAGGCGATAAAGAGACGAGCTTTCGTGTCTTGAATGGGAAAGTCGTAGATTGACGGAAGGCTCACGTCGCTATCTTGCATGTTGATCGTCCGAGGTCTACCAACTCCTATGGAAATGATATTGTCACGGCACTACTCTATTGTTAGCCATGTAACTATGAATTGACCTCTGAGAGGTTCGTGCAACCTACAACCAAGGTCCACCAAAGTCGCCTTCGAAGCCTTTCATCGGGTCCTTGCGGTGGTTCCTTATGGAGCCCAATCTGATATGCCATTCCAACTGCAATTCGGACCCAAAAACCGCTTGTATCTGTGGATATCAATTCTGGCCCAGTCGGATTCCACCAATGCAGAAGGCACAGAGCCACAATGGTTATAATGGGATCTTTCTCATGACCGCAGAAGAACAAAGCTTTTGCCTTTTGATAGAAACTCTGAGATAATCCACATATTTCAGATGAAGACGAAACGCGACTGCCGGCGAGAAAGACTGCTTGGAGCAGTAGGGGAGAAGGCTGTTTTCCATTACTACTATCAAGCCAGGCGGGATCAACAATTGGTGTCCATGGCGAGCAAAGTTTCATGAATCTATCAATTAGACTTCGTCTAACTGGGTGGGTAGGCATTTCCAATGCTTTGTAGAGGCGAAGCACCTCGAGATCAACACCAACTACACATGAATAATGTGCATGAGTTTGACAGTTTGATCTCTCCTCGACGAACGGAATATCACATCCAACATATTCGCTTCGACCCACATAACCTTTAGTGCTACTTGGTGTATGATCAATAGTTAGTGGCGAAGTCTCTTGAGTTTGCAGGTCTACTTGCTCCGCCAGTCCATGCTCTGGGTGGTCCCTATCACTTCCAGGTGAAACTACAGTAGTCGAATAGATTGGTTCGCATGAAGACGCGATCAGTGGATTTGAATGATAGGATGACAGGGATTGAGATAGTGCTGATGCATGGGTAAAACTTGAGGCTGGTGATGTTCGGGGAGGACTAAGCGTGTAATGCTTGCGCTTTCTGCGGTGCGGCCTGGAGTCCTACATAAATACTGGAATCATAGAGTGGCTCCCAATCAGAAGCATACCTGCATGGATAGTCCTGTAATCTACAGTTGGTGCAAGGATTGTTTTCATTTCCAAGGTCGCACTTGACCTGCAGAAGCAGTGAGTATGAATGATGTGGTTAAGCATGCGGGGAAGAGAACCTTTTTCTTGTGGCATATAACGCAGGCCTGGCCTGCACGTGACCTGCTGGTCATTCTTACGATATGGGATACAAGAAAGAGGATGAAAGTAGGAACGCAGTCGGTATCACGGGGCAGTGATGCAGTTGAAGTTGTAAGGAGCGGGGCAGTGTATGATGGATCTATAACCGACACTACGGCATGGATCGGCATTCCCCGCTATTCTCTCCACAAATCGACATAATTTAAGAGGATAATATCACTGCTTTTGTCTACATAAGTCTTCAATTCGTATAATTGTACTCCTTAGAATCAATTCTAGATGGATTATCATGGACATTGTATATGGAAGATGTCACTGGCTAAGGATGTGGCTTTAACCCGTTCTAGGACCAGGCAGCATTTGTAGATGCAAACTCCCACGGTATTAAAATCAAAGAAAAGCGAACGATTGAAACAAATACTAGTGATGCTGCCGCTTTTTCAAAGTTAATTTTCTAAACTCCATACACATGTCACATATATCTGTTGCATGGATTACATACTCTCGGCGAAATTCGGCTTACTCCGGCGATATGGTTATGATGATAGACAAACACATTCCTTCGGCAACGCAAGATGATATGGCCAAGGTGTGGTGTAATGCGGGGTATGGGGAAGACATCCTTAGCTGATTCAATCATCAGTTCATAAGGAAGAGTCAAACTACTGGGTGCTGTTCCCCAACTTAACCTCATCATCATTTACCTGGCATCTGAGGCATACGATGGAACGTTTCAGACAGGCCAAAAGAACCTTGGAGGGTGATGGTGTCTACATCGGAGACTGGGGTGTTCGAAATCTTTTATTTCCTGCAAAATCTGGTGAAACGCAATCTGGTAGGTCTCTAACGTTTCATTGAACGAACGTTGTACTAATAAATCGCAAAGATCCAGCGCTCAATCAGGACCGTTCAGTTAATGAGGGACTAATTTGGTCACCTCGAGAAGAAAAGACTTTGATTCGAAAGCTTGACTGTCGCGTAATGGTGCCTTGCTGAAAGTACCTCTTTCACGTGATTAGGACATAGTATTAACATTCACCCAGGTATCATTTACATTCTCGCCTATCTGGATCGGTCAAATTTGGCAAATGTCAAGATACTTAGGAAGCATACTCCAGCATCCTTTGAAGAAAGTCTGCATCTCGTTGGAACCAAATTCAACTGGGTAGGCCTCTTTTCTTGCCAGACATATCTTCTCACTAAGATGTGCCAGGCTGTCTCAATCACCTATTTTACTCTTACGGCGATGTTGATCCCCTCCACTCTATTAATGAAGAAGATGTCTGCAAAATACTTCTTCCCCATGTGCATGGTGATGTGTACGTTGACATGTGCCCTCTCCCATGATGCACAAGTTCGTTAATTACATCGAAGGGGGAATCATTGTGATGAGTTTATCCGCTGTAAAAGAAGCTCGAGGTCTACTCGCTGCTAGGTTCATCCTAGGTATTCCTGAATCCGGAGTTTGGCCTTGTTGTATCATGTATTTCAGCTTCTGGGTAGGTAACGCATCTATCACTGCTTTTATATTGCTCACAGACTACTTGCAGTATACCCCGAAAGAACGCGCTCATCGGCTCGGGGTGTTTTACAGCTCCAACTCGATAGCGCAAGCCATCTCAGGGTTTTTGGCCGTTGGAATTGATAAAGTACGTATACCCGATATAATCCTCATACTTGGTTGACATGTCACAGTTAAATGGACATGGAGGCTTAAAGTCATGGCAATGGGTATTCATCATTGAAGGCGCTTTGCAATTAGCACTAGCGGCGCCTTTGTGCTGGGTGCTATTGACCTTCCCCGAGGATTCAAAAGCACTCACTGACAGAGGTAAGTAGAACAGTCTTGATACAGATCATACAAATCATCTTACAAGTTTAGAGCGACACATAGCGATAAATAGGATTGGCCGTGGAAGCGCTCGTAAAACCGATGTCTCTTGGGATACAATGGCTTTCCTTCGGTATGTACGACACTCATTTGCCTACTCCATCGACTTATCTCGAGAAATTTAACATGAAGGTCAGCATCATGGCACGCCCATCGACATATATGTTCTTCCTCTCTTATGTATGCATCGGCATCGCAGCTGTGGCCCAGGCAACCTTTCTGCCGACGATTCTAGGTTCTGTATGCAGTTTCATGTAACTTGTGTTTGAAAGCACTAACTTGGATTAGCTTATGAAGTTTTCAGTGCAAAAAGCCAATTTGTTCACCGCCATCGTCAACCTTGTAGCTGTACCGCTTTACTGGACATTCCCACTCCATTCAGACTGGACAGGAGAAAGGATGTGGCACTTCGTCGGTCCAGTGGCAGCTTCAATTCCATGCTATGTCGTATGGGCATATTACGGAGAGCATCCAGATTCCGGCTCCATTAGCTATCTTTCGTTGTACGGGATGTCATTTCTTGGTCAACTCTTGCTTTTAGGCCAACCAGTTATGCTTGCGTACCGCAGCTCGACATTGTATGGGGCAGCTGAGCATGCTACGGGGACATCTGTCACTGTTGCTGGTCTTTCTATAGCGAGCATAATCGCACCCCAGGTAAGCTACCCATCGAAGCAGTCCAAAGTCTCCTACATTCTCACTCAATGTCAGATGTATCCCAATCGCGATGCACCTCATTACCTAGCCGGCTTCTCCGCAACTATCGGGCTGCTTGTTGTGAGCATCTTGTGTTATCTGACGCTTCCTTTCTTGCTTTACATGGAAGCCAAGCATCGTAAGAATAAAACAGGCCACGCATTGCCACTACGCAGCTTGATAGACGCTGATAATAGTGCTGTTGCAACCTCTCAAGGAACACAGCTTGGGGTCCAAAATGAGGTGGAATCAGTAAAGTGTGAAGCCGGAATGAGTGATTGGAAAGGGATACCTGAAACAGTGGAGATGCGAGAGCACGTTCAGCGGACTGTGAATACATGTTAATAACGTAATTTATTGGATGGAATAGCCCTCTGATATCTCTCATTTCAGTTAGCTTCAGAGATTTTTCAAATTAGGCGTGAAAATGCTTCGTTATCTTAGAATGTATGAGGTTTAGATGATATACTCATCATAAGTCAAAACTAGTTCGATGGAATGAACGTGTTTGGCCTTGTAATGCATTCGTTAAGGGTTTTACGGGATCGAATATCCCGATATTTCGTAGTTTTAGCTTTCGTATTTCTGACAAGTGATTGATATCTATTCATCGAATTTTTTATTTTCCCCAAGAGACATTAGACCTACAATTTTGACGGTACCTGCTCTACCCTATATCCCGTCGCCGCATCTTTAGGCAGAGAAATCCCCCAAGTCAATCTGCAGTCCCAGTCCATCCTCTCTCGCTGACTGATGGGCGAGCACTGAACACTGCTACTATAAACAATGCCAGGCATGACGAACTCTCCTACATTTCCGTCGTCATTCATAAGCCACCTTTTTGCTATCTCCGAAGCAGCTTCATCACCGTCTCGCTCGGCATCGACCGCGAGTAACATGCCACTGACTATCCACGCCAATGTGAACATTAGCTGCCGACCTTCAGCAAGTACTGCTGACAAGTCGTGCCTTTCCGCCACTAATCTTTGAAAAAGACTTGACCAAGCACGCTCTAGGACCTTCTTAAGTACCGGGTCCTTTATCGTCGAGATCGCTCTCTCTAGCCAGGTATTGAAAGTGCGGATGTTCCTTGCGTCCTTGGCTAGCAAATGCCGAACCACTTCACTACTGAGAACATTCGTTGTGCCCTCCCATGTCATATTTGCAGCGGTATCCCGGAGAAGTCGTGATATATTATACTCTGGCTCATCGGGCTCATCTAAATATCCAACTCCCCCCATGGCTTCCTGACATTCTTGCAGGGAAATGGTAGCAACTTTACACGTTACAGCTTTAGACATGGCCGTGAATGTACGGAGAACAACTTCTGATTGTTCACCTGGATCTGGAAGTGGCGCGTACGAGCTAGATAAGTCGTCCGGAAACCCATTATCGACGAAGCTCAGCAATGCTGTTGTAAAAAAAGCTAGCTGGAGTAGACCCCGATGCTTAGTCTCCATGTTTGCGAACAACCTGAGGTGCATTGGAAATGTCCACAGCGGTTGATCAAGAGTTGTTCTAGCCTTTGCGAAGGACTTTGCGATAGCCATGCCGCGCCTCCAGCAAGATAAGGCCGTGATGGTATTGTGAGTTCTAGTGACATTAAGGAGCAAGGCAATGGTGGCAATCCCACGGTCGACCGGTCCAATTGGCCAAGCCCGAACCTCATGTAGTTCAAGTTCCGCGGTCGCGAGTTCTTTTGTACCCATCTTGTTCTTAAGTCGGTGGATCCGAACTCCATTTGTGACTTGTGTCCTTTGTCCATTGACTGAGACCGTCTTTCGGACTGGTGCAACAAAGAGACTCAACTGGCCCGAATCCGTCCTGGCTAGGATCAAGGCCATGTTGCAGTCTGTAGCAGAAGAGAAGAACTTGAACCCGGACAAGAGGTAATCGCCCTCATCGATGGTGCCAAACTCCCCCGTCTTTTCCGGCAGAGGTGAATACACAGCTACCGTCTCCGAGTTTCTAACATCACTCCCACCGGGGCGCTCTGTCATCCATTGACTTGAGATCCAATTATTTTCCCGTGATATAAGTCTCCTGTAGACTCCATGAAAGGGATGGGTCGCTGGTAGTCCAGGAAGATGTTTGGCAATGAGTCTTGCTGCTCCGCTAGTCATCGAGACTGGACAGGAAAAGGCTGCAGAAGACGCGGAGTAGGTGTAATTACTAGAAGGAGTGAGATGTGTGATTCATCTGTGGTCATGAAACGTACATACAAGGAGTGTTGCACCAAACGACGATAACTTCCAAACTCCTCTTCGTACCCCAAGGCTATAACACTATGTCACTTTGCGATCAGCTTCCACCTAGTTAGACCCGCACTCATTGACAAATCTTACCCATGTTTTGCACCCCAGGCTCCAAGTGCCTTCCACCCACTGCTCATGATCAGCCGATCGTACGGGTATCGTTGTCCCCAGACATTCCGGTTCTTCACATAGGGCTGTTCGCGCTCAGCATTAGCAATCCGCTCGTTTGTTTGATCCGAGATGGCTTCCACGGCGAACTGAGTCAAGCGCGGCTTCACAATGTCGAGGATTCTGGGCGGAAGGTACCATTCAACGACGCGTTGGTAGGATTCGTCCGATGTATATGGGTTTTCGAGTGGCGTACATGTCAGTATAAACCCAGAATCAACCGAGGAGGGACGCATAGTGAAAGTTGAAACACTAAGAAACGAAGACTGCAAGTACGTCTAGTCAATGTTAGTTAGGCTTCTTAGAGTGGTGAGAACGATATGGTCGTGCTAATTCATCCTGGCCGAACCCGAGCCCGAGTGGAGAGGAACCGTGAAATCGCCGCGCTTCACCGAATATCGCCGATACCTCCTTCTCCACAACCATGATTCCTCGGCTATGTCGAACGAATACCACCAATAGCATATGTTCTCCCGAGGATATTTGTGTTGAGTAAATACTGGTTAATCAGTGAATACGGACTTGCAACCGCTAAACAAGCCACTGTCCAGTTATGACCATGTCGGATTCAGACGAGCCTCAACCGGTGTGGCGACCCGTTACGCCAGCTGGCCAGATCCCCATCAACATATATCGCTCTTATATTAATCGACGGTTCAATCTTGCTCTCGGGGACTCCCACGAGCTACATAAATGGAGCGTCAGCAATCCACAGGACTTCTGGGTCGACCTGTGGTCGTACGTGGGCTTGATACCCGATCTTCCCCCTGAAACCAAACGTGCATACGATCCCGCCATTCCAATCATCCAGGTTCCCCCATTTTTTGAGAATACCACGATAAATTACGCAGAGAATGTTCTCACTCAACCTTCCATCGAACCTCAAGCCACTGCATTGATTGGATTGCGCGAAGGCCAGAACATTGAGGGAGAGGTTTGGTCGTGGGAAGAGCTACGTGAAAATGTACGAAAAGCGAGGAGTGGACTCCTACGCTGTGGAGTCATGGAAGGGGACCGCGTTGCAGCTTTAATCTCAACGTCTGTCTGGTCCGTTGCCCTTTTTCTTGCTGCAGCCAGTTTCGGAGCAGTATTTACGTCCATCGCTCCAGACCTCGGGGAAGAGGTATGTCCAATGTTTTATAGAGCTTGTACTAGCCCAAGCTTATTTTTTTGTATTGACAGGGCTGCGTATCTCGACTTGAACAAGTGACTCCATCCATATTGTTTGCTGACACCTCAGTCACGTACAAGGGTCACCAGAAGTCCAATCTAGCCAAGGTTGCCAACATTGTGGGCAGGCTGAACAAGAAACCGAGAGTTTTCGTGGTTCCACTTGGAGGTATAGAGAGCAAGGATTATGATTCCCTTTCAAGTCTTTTAGCTATGTCAAAGCCTACAGATGAACTTGTGTTTTCAAGGCTCTCGTTCAACTCCCCTCTTTACATTTTATATTCCAGCGGCACATCCGGGCCACCTAAATGCTTGGTTCACAGGCATGGAACCATCATCCAACACAAGAAGCTTGGGATCCTACACAATTCCCTGACCAGTCAAGATGTTGTCTTCCAATACTCTAGCACCTCATGGGTATTGTGGAACATCATGATAGGCCACTTATCGGTAGGAGCAACCATCATACTCTACGATGGATCTCCAACCTGGCCGCAGCCCCAAGCCATGCTAGACATTATTCAACATCACCGAGTAACATACTGGGGTGCTTCACCTCGATACTTGCAGCAACTGGAGTCAACTCACTGTGTCCCCAAACATGAATTCAAACTCTCAAGTCTAAGAATGGTACAGTCTGGAGGATCGCACCTCTCGGCGGAGCAGTATCATTGGTTTTACCGTGTATTTCCCAGAGACGTACATCTGACGAGTGTCACTGGTGGAACAGATCTTGTTACATCATGGGTAGGCACCGATCCCGCGGGTCCTGTATTTGCCGGCGAAATACAATTGCCAATTCTTGGTCATGATGTTGATGTTGCGGATTCCGAAAGTGGGGAGTCCATCAAGGAAAGTGGGCTTTCTGGAGAGTTCATCTGTAGAGCCCCATTTCCCTCAATGCCACTTTACATGTGGGGAGATAAGAATGATCGGAAATACAAGGCGTCGTATTTCGAGCGCTTTCCATTTCCCTGTTGGGCTCAGCATGATTGGGCCAGTTGCAATCCAGTTACGAAAGGTTGGCAGATACATGGGAGAAGGCGAGTGATTTTCTTCTAAAAGGTAAATTATGCTCGAAATGCTAACGGATCATCTATAGTGATGGAGTTTTGAATCCCCAAGGTATACGTTTCGGATCCGCGGAGATATATTCCATCACCGAAGCACCACCTTTCATTGATTCCATTGCAACGACTCTTTGCATTGGACGACGAAGGAAATCGCTCGATAACGATGAATCGGTCTTCCTTTTCGTGGTTATGCGTCCTGGTTGTGCACTCACAGATCGATTGATTCAAGCTCTCAAAGATTCAATACGACATGGATTGAGCGCAAGACATGTCCCTAGATTCGTTATCGAAGTCCCTGAAATCCCGCAGACCGTGAATGGGAAAAAGGTTGAGACACTGGTCAAGCAAATTATTTCGACAGGAATGATTCCAAAAAGCATTAGCAGTACCATCTCCAACCCTCACTGTCTTCAACATTTTCAAAGATACTTCGCCGTAGAAGAAAGAGTGTCAAAGCTCTAAACATGCATGTATCTTCTACATACTCATATCCATCGAAACATACATAGAACATTAATGAAATTAAAATTATGAAAGTTTTAGCTGAGAGTATGCAACCACAAACTCATTTGAGATCATCAACTACATACTATCTACACTCCTTGACCCCTTGCTATAGCTACCTGCTCTAGTCTCAATATCTCTTTGCCGCGAATCCGTGGACTGAAGCCGATACGTTGAGTCCGACTCGAGAACACGGCCTGTTTGGGTAAATCCCGAAAGCCACTCCCATCGTGGACGGCGAGGACTAGGACTGCTATGATTATAGTTGGCGTCGTTGATGTCGGGAGTGACATTATCTGAGTCGGAACGGCGGCGGTGGCGGATAGCATTAAAAATAGAACGCAACATTGGGAGACAAGCTGGAGATAATGAGTGGAATTCTATGAGAAGAGGGGTCTTTCGTTATCCAGGAAGGCTTACTGGCCATGATAGAGAGGTGGACTTCGACATTAGCCCAAATGACGATCGGGGCAATGTTCCAGGTCACATCATCAGAGAAAGGATCATAAGTGAAGGATGATACAAGCTGGAGGATGGATGCGCAACAGACACTAATGAAGTTAGTGGATTTGATGGAGCCTTGTGAGTGGAGGTGTAACGAACAAGATGCCAGACGCGAACATTGCCGAAATACCTATCTTCTGCAGCAATGGAAGATTCAGCTTCCGTATTTCCCATGTCGGAAGTGCGATGATGACGATATCCATAAGAAGATGTACGAAGACTGTGCCGAAGAAGAACTTGGATGGGTTGATGGGGCAGGTAGAGTCTTCGACCGACGGGTCCCAGTACGCTTTAGGGGGAATGCATTCGATCACGGTTAGAATGATCTGCGCGATGGAATTAGATATTATGTTCGACATGTAGTCCTTTCTCGAGACAAGACGTACACGAATGATTAGCCAAATAACGGCACAGCCAAACAACACTCGAATTGGTAATCGGATTGATGTTGCACCAAACAACCGCCAGTAGAAAAGCAAGATGGACATCTTAGAGAAGGCGAGGGAGGAAGCGTAAAGCAAATCAGCGATCCATAGCGCACGATTTGAATTGAAGAATATGACTTCCTTTGGTTGTGGGATGTCTTGGATATGGAGGCCGAGGCCAAGATTCATCCCTTATCAGGGTCAGTGACGGATAGCACGTGCAGTTAGTGATAATAACTTACACCAAAAGCTTACAGCTACGAACCCGACAGCGACTATCTAGTATGAAAGTTAGATAAGCAGGCTAGCGCAAGTGAATAGGATAAGTGATGGGCGTACAAACGACACGATTGACATGTAATCATCGTACCACAACTGTGCCTTTTTTACACCTCGAGAAATCAGTCTGAGAACCAAAGAAAGAAACGCGACGCTAAAAGGAATGATTATGGAGGTGTAGAGGTCTGTCGTCTTCGACTGCATCGCAGCTACGACTCGACGCGACGAGTTTTGGACACGAATCGGGAACAGTGGCGTGAGTGGGTCTGGCGACCATATTATTAAATAAAATAGGCTTGGCCCCGAATTAGAATGATCAACGATCAACCATCCGTTGTGGAATCCAGCACTCTATTCTGTGCTGCTGTCGATGTGGCAGACCTTTATTCGCTTTTCTTACTGGCTCGTGAGCTGGAGGCCAAGCGGTCAGCTTACACCTCCCGTTTGCCTGTGATGTCAATGCTCGAATAGGGGCTACATGAAATCCAATCAAACATCCTTGCCGTTGCCTTCCTACACGCTTTCACCCAATCGTAGCGAGCCAGTCTCCCATCCAACGGCAACTGAATCCATAGCGGGAATCCCGCCCGCAACCCCGGATTAAATATCTCACCTAACAAATATTCCAACCCTCGACACCCTACACCGCCAAATTCAAATCCTAATGGTTTACCTCATTATTCCATTAAATGCGAGGCTTCAGGCAAGCGCATCGCGACGGCAAACGGATTTTGGTGTAAAAGATAGATTAAAACGAACACTGCCTCGTCCAGTTCTCTGCCCCCTCCACCTCTCTTAGGTAACCTCTAGGCGTACCAATATGCATGACTTCGGCCGGTAGTCTGTCCACGTACTAAGCGTAGGGATATCTATAAAATGAAAAGAATACACAAAGGGTCAGCTTTTAATCACGTGACAGTTCGCCGTGTGTTCAAACGGGACTCTGGTAGATGAGGTACTTGGGATTCTGTATGAGCACTAAGGCGTAAATAGTGAGTATTTCAATAATTGAGAGCTACAAAATAAAGTGAGGGATGCTCCATAAATGAATCATCCCAAGGTTCTCCAAAGAAAATAATCACGTGATTGTATCACGTGCGAGCTGCCCAACGTTGACTACCTAGGCCATACAAGGTTTATACGTTAAGGAACTCATTACAGCACTCTTCCCATCCAAAGGGAATAAAGTAGTGGGCCTCAAGGTTTTGCACCTCTACCCAAATCTAGAGCTTGGGAGCTTTCATTGCCATCTCGTCGACCAAAATTTGAACGCTCGGCAGGGGTTTATTGAACGAATCTCTTCAATTGTACCAGATACTGGTGTTTATATCATTCATGGAGATAATCTGTAAGTAAACGGGGGTCGTGTAATTTCAGGCGAACAAACGGATAAGGTCCCTTCCTTCGCGTCACAGCATTGTCGCACCGTAGGAACATGCGTAGCATGACATGATCGATCTACTCTGGAATGTAGCATACACAATGACTCTTACGTCTATTGTATTTTCTTCTGGCATGTTATTGTATAAATGTCATTATGTTCAACATTCCTAACCGTCCTCTTGCAGAATCGCTTCTACACGTCATCGACAACAAATATGGTCCAACAACCTCTCGGGATAAGATAATTTCATAGTGAACTTGTGAACCTTCGAAATAATCTTCCGACAGTGAGGTTTACAGGTGGGCGTATGTGAAATTGCTCGCTGATAGCGAACAAGCTTACGTCACAACTGGATCGGGCTAAAGTCCTGTAGGACTTAGACGAGACGCATGCACCAACTTTACCCTACAACTAGCGTAAACGATATTGCAAAATGACATTGGTACTTGTTAACTGATTAAACTCCGCAGGGGGGGAAGTGAGAGCTTCAACCTCAAGATGCTCCCCTCAGAGTAGCGAAATGGGTGATGGAAGCAGCAGGCGAAGAAATATTGCAAGTTTTAAGAATCATATCAGTGTGGGTTAAACATACTACACTACATGTTACCCATCCCCAATTTCCATGCTCCTATCACAGCAAGGAACAAGTATAGTGCCCATCTTCGAGTTACTTCTATACCAAAATACTCCTTGATCATGATGTAGTTTGGAAATATAGTATTAGGGCATGTCCGCCAGTTCACGTCCCGCCTCAGACGTAGGGAACATCCTGAGTGTTTGAATAATTCCTGGTACTTTGCACCAACCTCACCAACCGTACTCTCTTAGCATTGCACTACAATGGCAGGGGCTCACGGGAATATCTTCTTTACTTCAATTCATTTTGACACATTGTGATCTTTAAACTGCCGACACGATCATCATTAAATGCAAAGCCCATGTGGTTATCCCAAATAACTTCTCCTTGCTCATGAAAATCGACGTGCATATGGCAAGCGATTGACATTGAGAAGTGGAAACAGCGACGATATGATTGCATGTACATAAAAATCAAATTAGGACTCTAAGATTATTCTCTACTACAGAATATATTATGTGATTACATTTCCCTATCTCTAGCACGGCGAATTGAAACCCTTAACATTGATTTCCAAGGCATTATCATGCGATGCCGTGCACGTAAGGGTTGTTTGAGTCGAAGATGCCGTCCACTTAACATTCCATGATACGGTAGTGAAAGACATGAAATCCTGGGGGTATACTGTTCCGATGGACATGGGATACGACGAACCTGCCGCATTATTGAAGCTACAGGTGAGGGTGGCATAATTGTCACCACCCTTGGTGAAGACGTAGAAACTGAAAATGAACTGGTATGATTTACCGACCACAGTAGTCAGAACTTGGCTAATGGATGCAGTTCCACCGCTCGAAGCAACGGTCATCCTGGCGCAAGATGCTGAGCCATCGCAGTTGTCTGAGGTGTCGCCAGTTACGGAGCCAGTGCTTGTCCAAGGAGAAAGTAGAAAGCTGGTGCCGTCGTTGAAATCGGGATTCTTGATTATGTTGGTGCCTGCAGTGCATGTTGCTGCGGCAGAGGAAGAGCTTGACGACGCGATGGAAGAGCTTGACGAGCTCGTAAAAAGAGTGGTCGATGGAATGGGGATCGATGAAGGTGAGCTGGTTGCCTGGGCTGAGGAGGAATCCGTACTCGATACAGATGAGGAGATGATTGATGATGATGATGATGATGATGATG
>AJFL01000235.1:0-12650 GCA_000467735.1 Rhytidhysteron rufulum CBS 306.38
TCGGGCACCCCAACAAGGTAAGTATGAGGAGAAAAGGAGGGTCCAAGGGAAAAGACGATTTTTATAGAGGAGAAAATGTTAAGCGAGAGCGCTAGTGGTAGTGTCTTGGCTAATGTCACGTGTTGAAACAATGGTCTGTGTTGAGTGCGCCAAGCCGGCATACAAAGTCTTCCGAGTTTCCGTTGAAAATTCGCCTGCGACTGTTTTTTGGGCCTTAGGCAGAACACTCAGGGCAGCTCGTCACGCACGTGAATGAAACCACGTGATTGCTATCTTCACATGACAGCTGCTATCGACTTTCCTTTTAATCGATTTCATTTACTCCCATAACAACATATCATTCAGTGAATGTTAACCGAAAACCCACTACGAGCAATGCATCGCCCAGGTAAATACCCAGCCCCAACCCGCTCATACATCTTACTCCCATCACGATCCAGAGCCCTTACCTGAGTCACAATCAACAAGTAATGAATCTTATCTTCCAACGGTTTCAATCCCTTCTGCTTCCCGAGTACAACGCACATGGTCGTTTTCCGTTGCTCCGACCCCCCAGGACTATCAAGTACGAGAAGCCCTTCCCCTTCCACTGCAGCATTTGGATCATACTCCCTCGCCTCGGCAGTCAATGAGATGTTTCCACCCCGAATCTCGGTGCGTGAGATATTATCACCGCTGCGCGACCAAGGTGATCGTACATCTTCCCATTCATAGCCCCCGAAGTCCAGTTTTAGGTAATCGACTCCGCCGGTGTAGGCCATCCACGACCACGACGGCACAGCTGAAATGACTCGATCGATTGGAAAGCTGATGCGAGATAGACTCGTCGTATCCGATCCACGAACCCATAGCAGACTTCGCCGTAAGAGACCCCTGGTTTGCCCTTCTTCAAAGATCCCAAATCCACCTTGGGCTTTCATCGTTCGAAGGAGACGTCGCTGGAGACCATCGATAGCCATTGGGCGATCGTAGGAATTCGCGAGACCAAGACGCGAGTATGTTCGGTAGAGCTCCTGGTATCGCAGGATCCTTTCTCCTTGTGGTGCGGAGATGAGGATTTGGGGGAAGTTGGGATCACCTAGGAAGGCAGCTAGGTTGCTGTTGTGGAATGTCTATGAGTTCTTTGCTTTGTGGCCCAGGGTGGGAGGAGAAAACTCACTTATTCATCTTCATCATAGTCTCGCATCGTACGCCACCTCCACACTCGAAATACGTCTGATGTTCAGTGAAGAAAATTGTTCGGCGAGCAAGAGCATGTTCTTGCATTACCCAACCACGGGAGTTCAACCCGCCCTCCAATACATGTGTCTTAAAGTCATCTATCGCCTCACAGATGTAGAAGGGCGCCTCAGTTCCTCGGCGTAGGGTGACATAATCCCTCTTCTTCCGCTGCTGCAGAAAGCCCGAAAAGTGTCCCGTCGAGCGACTCGCGGCAATAACGCAGTATGCACCGCTGTAAACCTCTTCCATTCGTTTCGCTTCCTCGTTGAAGTCGCCATCTTTCCCCTGGATAATACACAGGGAATCAATCCACAGGTATCGCCGACCAAGAGCACGTGTCACAATAACAGCATCTCTAAATGTCCCTGGAAGATCTTCGAAACGTATTCCTTGAATATAGTCAGCAAGATTGCGGCGACTGGTTGAGAAATGAGGCTCGGGGCCCCATTGATGAGATAGCGCGATCCATTCACCCGTGTCGCTGTCCTTGGTCTCCCACAGCCGGACTTTGTCATCTTCGACTTTGCCAACATCGATTAATCGTGTTGGTAACGTCTTTTTTCCCCCATTGGCTAAGGTGTTCCCTTGCTTAATTGGTTGGCAGGTATAATTCTTATGCTTCTCATCGCATTCACGGAGCCACTGCACTATAACTTCAAGGTGCAGCTTTTTACCGGCATCTGGAAGATCGGTGAATCCAATTTGGATGTTATTCGCAACTCGTGTTGGTAAGTCTAATATGTTGGTGTTAGTATTGGTTGATGCTTCCGATCTCCGTACATGAAAACTGAGGAAACCTACCAGGACTCCTGACAATAGACAGCACAGGAAAATCAGCTCCATTCATCCTAAGCGAGGAATCCACGTTATCAAATTTGACTGTCGGGAATCTCGTGCCACTATGCCGTTCGCAAGTTCTCCAAAGCAAGCCACATAAATCACATTCCTTGGCCCTGGCCCTTGCGGCTAGTTTCGATGCGTCCAAGGTGATGCTGAAGGTCGGGTTCCATAGATCCTCACGGAAAGGTTGGCATTCGTGGCAGACTTGCGATGATGGTCGAAGTTCGGGGAGATCGGAGGCCTTGAATGCGGAGAACATGGCGGATGCGAAGTCGTTATCTACATGAAATTCCCATTCATCGTCGAGCTGTGATGAATACGGATTCGTTATCGCTTTCCTGATACGTCGATCAGGAAATCACTTACTTTCTACGAGTACGGCTGTTAGATTGAAATCACATGGGGGTTCAATGATATACTTACCGGCTGGTTTTTGAGAAAGGTACCTTGTTAGTTAAGGCAGCTACGGCATTTGTCTAATATCTTACTCACATGCTAGTGCTGTCATTAGTATCCTGGCAGATGTTAGGGCGGAGCTATTAGATTATGACACTCACTGCCTGTTTCATGGTTAGTATGTTCTAACTCAAACTTCTTGGTGCTGAATGCATTGAACTCACATACTGCCTAATGTTAGCCTAGGCCGAAAGAATCCGACATGGTGGAATGATACTTACGTCCTATAATTCGAATCGAAATCTCCTTAGCAAATTGGATCTTCCAATACATGTCTAGGACTTACCACCTTTAATCGTATTAGCAATGGTCTCAAATAGCATGAACTCAAGAACCAGAAATGTCGCATACTCTTTCCACTTCCACGACCAAAAGACTGTCCCGAGATGGTTGACTACTTTTCGTTGACCTCGATGTCGAATTACTCCTAACCGTATCTTCAGTCACATACTCATCGCTAGGAGTTAGTGCATAGGCGATTTCAGTCTTGCCCACCGGGACGGGTAATCGCGGCGTGTCTGCAAACCAGTAGCTATCATCTTCATCCTCACCTTGAATAATCTCCAGCCTCTTCTTAAGCTCCGTAGCCAGAATCCGAGATGGTCCTTCTGGCTCCGGTTCTGGCTGGACGGGCATTCTCTCTGGTTCCGCTGGGGTGATGCTGATCGAGGGTGTGATTAGAATCCTTGGTGTTTCAGACTGAGCGGATATTTGCGAGGCGGTATCGTCGTCTTCGTTTGGCTCGGTAGGTTTATTCAGTCCATGTGGCTTCTCGGAATTCATATTCGCTAGGTTAGATCCCATTCTTCGGGGAAGTTTCACGACGAGGAGACCGGTCCTGACTAGTTCAAGGAGATCCCCCAAAGCGGTTGTGCCTACCTGGCAGGCAGGGTCTTTTGCCATATGATCCATCCAATACACTGCAGCTTTATGCACTGTCACAACCTTCTGTCCACCGTTGTTAGTGACTTGGTAGAAGGGTGAGTTCTCTGAAATTTCTGCCCTGACGCTTCGATTGAACCTCTTGAGTCCGTCAACACCATACAAGATCCAGACAATGAACTCCAAAGTAATGCAGCCCATTGCCCAGATATCATAGAGTCGAGAACGACGCTTGGTTGCCTGGCCCAAAAAGTTCAATCTCACTCCAGTTTCGACTTCTGGTGCTTCGTATCGTCTAGTACCATACTCTGCCGTGGTTTTGCTGGGTCGCAGCTCAGTGACGATGTTGTGTCCTTTAGCCTCCCCCCAATCGCCAATCTTGAGCATACCAATCTCGCCGCCGTTGTTCCGAAACCATAGGATGTTTTCTGGTTTCAGATCTCCATGGCGATAGGATGCACCATTTTTGTCAAGGTAATGCGCTGCGCAAAGGGCTTCGGCAAGGCCAAGCAGCTGCTTGATTATGGCTTTGACCAACGATGCCGTCAGGACAGGTTCGGGGATGGCATTCCAGAGGTTTCGAAGGTTCCCACCGTCCGCCCATTCAAACATAAGGTAATGTTCCTCTTCATCCTCATGACACCGACGGAAGGCGGTGATGAAGCGGACGATGTGCTCCTGGTTAAGCGAATTCATCTTCGCCAAGGCTTTGGCCTCAGATGCCCAGTGCCGAGCCACCTTTTGACGATCGTTATTGTCCCCTGGAAGGATTCTCTTGACGGCAAACCAGACCGGTTCTGAGTTCTCCTGTGCAAATGTATCAGCAGGTGTACCATGGCGGTGCATCCATATCTCTTACCGAAGCTTGTGGGTCTCTGATATGACTAGGATGAATCTCGAATTTGGAGACCTGTCCAAATGAACCTTTATCAAAATCTCCACATCTTGTGATGAATGGTAGGATAGAACGCGCTGGGACGTCATGATTGTACTCAGTGGTTGAGAAGACGGGTGCAAGGAACTTCCACTGTTGCTCGCAGAAGTTATATATTTTGGGGCTAGTCCAAACTCTCTTCTTACTCGACGGTTCCAACGAAGCGAGAATATTGTGATTACTAGATTCCGAGACCGAAAGCCCGTTTCGTTTTCCTTCAAGCGGAAGTTTGGTGTCATCGAACTCGGAACGTCGGAACCATCGCATAGCTTTCCGTAACTTTTCTTCCTCCAGTTCAATAAATACCGAGATGGCGAATAATCTCTTGGCTCTTTTTAGGACAAACTCAACCAGCGAATCATCTTCCTCGGTCGGCTCTTCTACACCCATGGCTTCTAGGATCGACGACTCCGTGATAACGCAGTCGAGGGAGCCTTCGGGTACGAACTGATTCCCTGCATTATCGAACCGGCTCGTTTGCATATGCCTTCGGAGAATAGTCCAGAGCGAGTCATCCTCGTCCATGGAACTATCAGACATTGCACTTGTTCGGCTGGAACGTTGTCTTGCCTGGCGGCGGAATGATGAGTGAATAGAGTCTAGTGAATATTCAAGTCAGCAGCAGGTCCGCAAGGCAGGTAATCACGGAGTAATTATTCAGCCACTAACCCAAGCATCTTATCACAGGTTAGAGCAGAGCCTCATACTATGTAATAGTCGGTGTGTGAACGAATCCGCATGCTGGACGGACTTGCCGATACACCCCCACCTTCGAGCCGTCCCGAAATGTGTTTCTATTGGATCGGGTGCTGGGTTGAGGCGGTTCCAAGCAGGCTGCAGCTTAGCTTGCTGAAGGCGCCTAGGGGCAAGATCCTGGGACAGGGGTTACCGAGGTGGTAGAGGCAGTGCAATGACGCGAATGTCCTGCAAGCAAGCAGCATTTTCACGAACTGACAAGGATTACAGGTGTCTAGGCAGGATGCACGAGGGGCTTGTAAGCCAAAGCCCGGTAGAGGGCATGTGAGCAAAGAGACCACTCAGCCTTGTCCATTACAATGCTACAGATATTGACCTTCAGCCCAAGGCATCCGCTCACTGCAAAGAAGAAAAGGGAACCGGAATTTCTAGAATAATCTACGCAAAGAGTTCCACCAAGGACAACCCACATTTTGGGTGAACAGGAGTTTGTGCGACTCGGTACATCCTTGAATCGGCCCCCACGATAACCGCCCTCGCCACACGCCCCACTGGACGATTCCTTTTGATCGTCAAGGGCTACAGCCACCTGCACTCTGCGATTTCCGTCTGATAGGAGCGGTCAGCTTGGATAACTTGGGGCGCTTGGGGGTCATCTTACGGGTGATAGGGGCCTAGGAGCTCGAATGGTATAGACATTGTGCATCATCTGTAGCCTGGTTGTCAGTCACGGTTGGGATCACGATTCTATGGGACTCTCTGACATGTACTTGGAATGATCCATGACCGAACTCGACTCGTAACTTTTCTGCCAATTTTACGGGATTGATGTTCCCTACACAGACGTCTTGGGCCGGAAGCTGTTCGTTTACGATGGGTCGGGACATGTTCTCGTACGACCTCGACTACAAGGTATCTAGGTATCAAGGTGGCAGTGACAGATGAAAAGGTGAATTGACCGACGTTTGCCAATGCAATGGATCGCAGTCGAATGGAGTATCGATGGAGGGCGCTGGGTGCGGCAAGCCATTTTATTTGAAGATGATAAGGCACTCATCAGCTGAACAGGTGTTTAGAAATCAGTCACCAGCCCCTCATTTGTCTACGCCACAGCACATGACTGACCAATGACCTCCATCGGTTAGCCCTGTCACCTTGTTGGGGCGAGGTGAGTGATGAGTGGCTAGCACAGCATGTGGCAGGCAACCGAAAACTCACATAGTTTCAGTTGGCGCTTCGCCTAGTTCTAAGGGCTTATGGGTGAACAAGGGTGCGGTGATGATTAACAAGGTGGGCTACAGGAAGTCGCAAGGTTCATTCGACACAAGCTTCGCGAGGCTTTCTGCTGCTCAGCCATTTTTCAGCTTTCCTTACCAGGGACTACGTCTGTGGGGGGCCAGCACCGCTACAGCATAACCAAGGCTTTGGAGTTAGAATATATATCCTGACACGATTCGCCAGCCTTGCAATTTTGCCGGTGGACACACCGTGTTCATATTCCTACTACGGATTAACACTATGGCGAACGCCACCAGTCATCCAACCCTCGACTCGAATCCTCAGGAACCACAGCCCCGGCTCGACCAGGCTTTCAATCCGAACCTCGGTATACGCAATTCGAGTGAAACGATACACGACTGCATTGATAGCTAATAGTTTCGTAGAGCAGAATACGAATCCGGTGGCCGAGTTAATCAATGGAATACCCACAACAGGCCAAATGGAAGAGCCTCGTAACAAAGCACAAAGGGAATCATATCATTCTATTCTCAGATTTGGATCTTCAGAAGGAACAAATGTCATTTCGAATTTCACGCGCACCAAACTGGATAAGCTCAACTCTAGGACCAAGCACACTTCGTTGGTAATCGGAACTTCAAAAGACGAAAGAACATCGGCGAAGAAAGGCCACCATTCAAATCGACATTCACTGGGAACTACCATCGGCATCGCAGCCCATCATCAAGACTGGTCAGGGCCAGTGGATCACAGGCACGTCAGTGACATAGTACCGAACAGCCTTAGGAGCAGACGGACGGAATCGCGACCTTTGAGTATTGATGGTTCACAAGGATGCCTTCAGGATCAAATATTCAAGGCCATTACAGGGACGTGGACATATGATCATCCGAGGTTATTTCTTCCCAATGGACAACTGGAGAAACTGGTCACTCAAGGCGCACTATTGCTTGAGCTTGCAAAATACAAAGAGTCTCTGATCAAACGTGTACAGACCCGCAAGTCAGCTAGCATCGACAATGAGGCCCGGACGATCTTTGGAGGAGGCAACATCGAACATCAGGAGCAGACATCGGACACCGACCAGAATTCTGATTCCACTATACAACATAACGAAAAGTCATATCGGAAGGTTTTCACCATATTGTTGCTCATAGAGCGGCCGTCCAGGATTAGGTCATTCATTGAAGAAGGCGTGTGCGATGCTGATCTCCCCCTTGCCAGGGTGGAAAAAGAAAGAAGTGGCTTGCACACGAGGTTCAGGCTCAGGCGCAGGGACAATCTCAATCATTCTTTGTGTTGTTTCAAAGGTTGGAAAACCAGCATGCTGACTCGATTTGAACAATGTCAGTGGATGGTTCTAGCTCCTTCATTTGCGCGTCCCAACGGAAAACATGTTCCGCATTATGAGCTCCACCCAGATGAAATACTTCCTCTCACTTCTTGGAAGAAGGCAGGAGATCAGGGCGGGTTTGGTCAGGTATACAAAGCAGTTATTCATCCTGATCATCATGCTTTTCACGACTCTGAGGTAAGAATTTCTAATCTTACCAATCAGGAAAATGCTGACTCAGTATAAGGGCTCACATCAAGTTTTCGCTATCAAGCAGCTGCTATCTGAGAATAGGGAGCCATCAGAAAGGAAAGCAAATTTCCGCCGAGAGGTTGAGATACTGAAGAGACTCAGCAGTGACTTACACACCCACCCACATCTGATTACGCTGTTAGCAACGTACGAGCAAAAGGGGTTGTACCATCTTATTTTCCCCTGGGCTGAAGCAGATCTCTTGAAATACTGGAAAATCATAAATCCCAATCCATCCACAGACGGGGACACGGCCTTCTGGCTAGCAGAACAATGCCAAGGTCTCGCGGAAGGTCTTTCAAGGATCCACCGATATGAAACACTTTCAGGAACGACCCTCATTGACGCAGCAGCCTCCTCTCAAATGAAGATAGATCCGAAGGAAATCCAAATCAAAGATAAGATCAAGACATTCTTCGGTCGTCATGGAGACATCAAACCGAACAACATCCTTTGGTTTCCAGATCATGGACGCGGGATATTGAAGATAACGGACTTCGGCATCGCGCAATTCAGCACCAGGAGCTCAGTATCGGTCCGAGATCGTGGTCCGGTACCGAATTCAGGTACCTACAGACCTCCTGAATGCGACCTTCCAGATGAGGAACTTAGTGCTTCATATGATATTTGGACTCTTGGATGTGTGTATCTTGAGTTCATTACTTGGTATTTCGGTGGTTACGACCACGTGAAGAAGTTTGCGCAGCAACGACTAGCCATGGATTCTTCCTGGATGATGGACACGGATACCTTCTTTACGTTGGAGATGGATAAAATATCTGGTGCATCCAAGCCAAAAGTAAAAGACTCGGTCAAGACTGTTAGTATTTGCCACTGCAATATCCCCACCGAGATATACTGACCTTCAGCGTAGTGGATTGATGGTCTTCATTCTCACCCCTTCTGTACCGAGTTCTTCCACGGATTTTTGAATATGATCCAGAAGGAACTTATCATTGCCAAGAAGGGTGTTCCAAACGAAGAGGCATGTGGACGAAAAAGCTCCGCGAATATCTCCCGTGAACTAGGCTTCATGAGGGCGAACTATGAGTTGATTCCAGGTTGCATTCCACCATCGACCGGTCCACCGCCAGAATGAGGCATAACGGATAGTCAACTTTGAAATCACGAACTCATGAGGATTGGTTATCAGGATGATAACAACTTGTATATGGTCCGCTGACAATGACCGCTAGCAAAGTGTGATGAGGATAATCATCAGTGTCCTTCACTTATGATGTTCATCATCACCAAATCCAAATCACTATCCGAACTCCTCAAAGCACTACTCTCATAGTCTCACACCACCTCTGGCCGAACACATGGACATGTCCGTGAAGCGAACGAAAGACCCGCAACCTTCCCAATCACCCCAAACCCGGAAGCGTTAATTCCGTGACACTTTTGGTCACCATAACCAGAAACCACCACCCGGAAAGACAAACATTGGCTTCCGCACCAACACCATGGAACAATGCCGTTAAGTGCTTCATTCTCCTCCATGTCCTCCACCTTTGACATCCAGTTGGACTGCCATCTCCCATGAAACCTAATAACTCCCAAGACGAGGCACAGTCATACCATTAATCTGCTCTTGAAACTCCCACGGCATAGAGTTGCTTTATGCTGTCACTGGAAGGATCAATGTTGTGCAAGTGTGAGGAAAAGGAAGGAAGTTAGGCTTCTAGAGGGAGATTTTATAGGTGTTTGGGGAGGTTGCTGATGTAATACGATCACCTGACTTTCTGTGAAGAAGCGGTGTGAAGGATTTGTATGATCACTTCGGGTGTTCAGCTCTACCTTTGAGATTCAAGAAGAGGACAACTCAAAATGAATGAGTGGGCAATGTCAATGGATGTTGAAAGGTAATGGTCCTCTTTGGATCAGTGTTGACGCAATTGTCGCGATGAGTGATGAGTGATGAGTGATGGTAATCTTCAGCGTCACGAAATCAAAATAGTAGTTACCGCAAGATAATGATGCATGTAGTCATGCGATTCGTATATTAAACGTGTTGAAAAATCGGTATGACGCTGAAAGAAAGGGAAAGAAATTGCTCGACATGGCTATCATCCCTTTACAATCTACTTCTCCCCTCACACATGCGACTCGTCCTTGGATGGAGTCCGTTGAAATGTCCAGATTTGCTTGCCCTTGACTCCCCTCCACAGATGCACCAACCCAATGTAGTAGCGCCTAAACCCAAATTGATACTGTTCTAGCCCGAACAGGCCCCACTCAATTCAGTCCCTACCTCCGAAGTTGATTACCAGCAAATGGAGAGCTTTTACACTATCAGAGAAGGTTTCTGCAATTGAAGTTATGAATCAAGGAACCCTAGCAACACTCGGTCACCTGTAAATAACTTCACCAAACAATTTGACCTGCAACCTGCGTTGCGTAAGATCAGGGTAGCATCAGCCATGCGGAGGACGATCTCCGGTCATTAGGCGTCCTCAAGTATCTTGGGTAAGATTCATTTGTTCTCGGATACGATGTGGGCTTTTGTACATGAATAAATGTTGGGTGATAGTACCTCTCCCGTTTCCTTTCAACGGGCGTCGTCTTTATCTCCAATGATGTTCAGCCACTATCCTAATATGGGACCTCATATTGTTTACTTCCAGCATGATATGAAGTAATGAACTTAATCATACGAGGAAGCTACATTTGTCACTAAGTCTGACTCTGCTTCTGCGCGCCGATGACATTGACGAGGTTCTATGGCATTCCGTGGTGAAGGAAAATGAACATGGTCACTCACTGCTCGAACGTACAGGTCACCCACCACTTTTCGCTTCCTATCGCGCCATCTTATTTACTTCACCTTTACCTTCACCTTCCACACTCTCTTTCCTTAACTGACCCTCCTTTGTTATTCACTCATTTTAACATCTACACTCGTTTCAAGATAACGCTCAATTCTATGCTTGTTTCCCTCATCGCGCTCGTCAGCATGCTTACTGTCGTCGCGTCTGCAATCGCTCAGCGTCTTGGACAAAACACTGTCGCCAATCTCACCGGTCCTCATCAGTTGAACTGTCAAGAACCCGACGAGGCCTTTCTACAGCTCTCAGCCAAGATCGCACACGAGGAGAAGTTCAACACCGCTGCCGACATGTCTATCCAAGACATGATTACCATTGACCTCTGGGTTCACATCGTGGCCGCTACCGAGAAGCTTGAGGATGGTTACGTATCCGTACGCCTGGGCTTGACCGCAATTCAGATCTTCACTTTATTCCAGCGCTAACAATCGCCATCAAAAGGATGAGGAGATCTTTCAACAGGTCGCGATCATCAATGAACGCTACTGGTCTCGCGGCTTTCACTTCAACTTCGTTGGCAGCACCCGCACCGTCGACCAGGATATGGCCACCATTGAACCAGGCGAGCACACCGACAAATTGGGTAGTAGGTTGCGTCGCGGTGGCTATACTACGCTCAACTTGTACTTCGTTGCGTCCATGCCAGGCGGCGTCGCTGGAGTAAGTCAATTCATCCTGTACACCTTCATACGCGATGGATTTAGCTAACCTGAATTCCTAGGATTGTTCCTTCCCCGTCGAAGCCCCCAAGGACTACCTCAACGATGGATGCAGGATCAAATGGAACACTCTCCCCACGTTCAACGGCGGAACCGTCGCTATCCACGAGATCGGACATTGGTTCGGTCTCCATACCTTCCAAGTCGATGGGGATTGCAACTCCAATAACGGTGATAGCATCATCGATACACCAGTCCATCTGCCACCATTAGCCTGGTCCTGCGATCCGACCGATAGCTGCCCCAACAAGGCTGGAATGGATCCCGTCCACAACTACATGAATTACTCGCCATTTTTCTGTTGGACATACTTCAGTGATGGTCAGGCACAGCGCATGCACAATATGTGGGACGTAAGGGTCAAGGCTACAGGTGTTCAGGTGTGAATGGAGATAAGGTCTTTCTTTTACCGAGATGATGTGAACGGATGTTCTTATGTTCAAGGCGGAACCACAAATAGTTGGAGTAGGGTAGTCAGGTTGTTGGTATCGTCATCAGATATCGAAATCATGTTACTTCAATAACATCCAATCCAGTTGTATCAACTGACAAACGTGCCAATGTTGGGCTCAATACACGACGAAATCTGTAATTGATACTAGAGATGCAGATCAAATGTAGTCAAAGATGACCACCATAAAATAATGTCTACACAGATGCCTTTCTGATGTGGTTCGGGTGGTTGCGGAGGGAGCTGAAATGCCGAGGCTCTTCCGATTCCGAGTGAATGTCCTACGAATGTTTCACGAGCCGAGTACATCGTCTCTGGCCAAGTTGCAAGTCCTTTTAAATGTATAAGGACCTGAAGCTATTCAATGTGTAGCCAATAAACGCCAACGCCACTAGTTTGCGCCCATGTGGTCACTATCAACCTTGGCCATTTTCGGTCGCCGCACTCCAGGCCATCGTAACCTTTGGAACTCCGAGATGCCACATCGCCACAACTCGAAATGCAATATTCTCAGGTCCGCTGCTAGCTTATTGCAACATACGCCATATTCCATTACTGCTACACTCGCCGTCCAGTTTCAACATCCAAGCCAAGCCTTCATCAACCAATCAAAAGCCTACTATAGGTACTTACACAATAAGAACATAGAACAATTTCTTTCATTGTACAAGCTATCCTTGAGTATGTAAAAGCATTTCCAGAGCGGCAGAACGTCTCCCATTTATATTCTCGCATGGTTACCAGACTAAACCCAAGATGATAAGGGATGAGAGCAGTCTTGGTAACAATCAATCCAAAT
>AJFL01000237.1:0-16863 GCA_000467735.1 Rhytidhysteron rufulum CBS 306.38
AAATTACTAATATTATTCTTATAGATTATAGTTAAATAATATTACTAACTATTAGCTAAAATTAGGCTTTAAATTTTATTAACTGCTAGCTAATACTTTATATAATATATAACTATGCTAGCAAGCAAAGCGGGGGTATCCTACCCTGGAACCAATGAAGAGTTTAGCGGCTTCGCTTTGTCAGCCCCCTTTATGTCGATTTCGCCTTATCAATTCGCTTAACCAACTAGTGGGTTTTCATGTTGGAATGCAAGTCCTTGAGCTTCACTCGTATCCTTTCTGCCTAATTGGTGCATAAAATGTTAGCTCAAACTACTAATGATTAGGTTGGCAGTCAAAGACAGGCAACGAATATTCCTCGTTTGCAAGTTCTCAAGTTTGACGCTTTAGCATGGTAAAGGGAAGGGGTATCTAGTCTAACTGACAACCAGGCCTATTGCAATCCGATTCCACGCCCCAGTAAAACCAACTTCCCCACCCTGCGCCACGTACTAGAATATGAAATGATTATTAGTTAGAGACAAGTTGAAAACCACCGTAAACCAAATATGTCGTCTCCCTCGCAATATTTTAATCTTCAGTGGACGTGCCTGGCGTAGACGTGCCCCCACTTTCGTGATCTTTTCCCTGCTCTTTAAGCTTGTGGTGTATCAAATTCGGAAACATGGGCTTCACAATGACCGTCTCCCCTTTCTCATGATGGATTTCCTGACTTTCCTGGATTTCCTCGACTTCTTGATCATCCAGTTCGCTCAGTTCGCTCTCATCATCGGCGCTGTCATGAACCGACCCAGGCGCACTGTTCTCCATAGGCTGTGCATTGTCCCCAGGAATCTGGTCCAACCCACCAGCATCAACTGTGTTAACACCCTGTCCACCAGGGTTGGATGGTATAGATTCCATGGACGGGCGTGCCGGGATCACAACCGCTGGATGGCTGGTTGGAGGGGAGCGCAGAGGCAAAGCAGGGGATGAAATCATTGGTTTCGATACAGCAGCTTCTGCCTTTCTCTGAAGTTCACGGCGTCCTACGCCCTTCGCCCGTGAGCGGGTCGGTTCAGCAGGCGGCACTTGTTGTTGCTGTTGTTCCGGGTGGAAGTAGTTGTAGGGAGGTATATCTCTAGGCGGGCCTTCTGTAGCGCCGTCGAGATGCATTAGTGAGCCCAAGGACATCATGTTCGATGGTGGCTGCACCGAGGCAGTGCCTCCTGGGAGAGGTTGAGGAGCAGGGGTCAATTGCTCGGTCTGGCCTGACTGAGGAAGTGGCTCTAACGTTGGTCCAATTGTCGCAAATAGCATGGCGTATGTATCGCCAATGAGATCATCGATGAGAAGAGGCTTCATCAGCCCATTGTTGAGACGCTTCAGTTCAATCACATCACGTAGCACATCCAAGACTGGGTGTTGCGAAGTTGGCGAATGGCACCACGTTTCCACCAAGGCTGCGCGTGCCTGAAACTCCTCATGGCCGAGGGACTTGAAAACAGCATCTTCGTATCCTTCCGGTACTTTACCAGCACGCCGAAGCAGCTTGAGATACGCTAAACAGAGTTCTTGCCACAGCTTTGCATGCTCGAAGAATTCGTGAGGCTTTTTTCGGATACGTTTTGCAAGGGCCTCAAGATTCGTTCGATCCCCAGTTTGAACCAGGAGTTTTACAAAGAAACTCGTGTATCGTGTCGTGTAGACGAAATGTCTACCTGGTCGCTCGTGCTCCGGTTTCCATACCTGGACAGCCATGGTCTTTGTAAAAATCTGCTGGGTAAGTTCTTGTTTTGCGGCAAGAGCGAGAATGGCTTCTGCCGCATCATCATATACAATATGAGCTGCACGAGCCGTCATCCGGTGGTGCCAGCCTGATTTATCCGCGGCACGGAGTGCTTTCAGAACTGCAAGAACGTATCTCTCCCAGTCATCGTTGGTTTCCGGTAGAGTAATATTATGAGCGTAGGGTGTGCTCTGCAGTATTTCACCAGCCCTCCTTTCATCGATTTCACGTGATATGGCTAGCTTATGGACAATGGACACAAGCTTGTAATGCGGCTCAAGGATAGGCTCGCGCCGGCTGTCTTTCTTCCCTGGAAGCATTTCAATGGCGCCGACAAAGGCATCTGCGACTTCTTCTGTGGTCGGTGGTAGGCTGTTCTCACGTAGCGTCTCATCCGCCCCATGCATTTTCCACAGGCATTTTCCGAGCATATAGTAGTTCCTAAAGGTGTGTCAGGTCATGTTAATCGTCGAAGTTTGAAGCAGCCGACTTACCACCACTTATCAGGGTTACCAGCGATAGCCCTTTTGAAAAGGACACTGGCGAACTTCCAAGCTGTATATGGCTTCAATGGTGCAAACGGGGCGCCCTGGAATATTGTATGACTACTATAATACCTTTGCTCGGTCTCTCGAAGTGAAAATGCCTGCATATTGAAAGGTTGTCGGGACGATGAATAGATCCTATTACCGAAGTCCGAGTACATCTCGGAGACTTTGGCCATATTCTGGGAAGAAGGGTCTGCATCTCTAACAGCACAAGCAACGGCCATGCTATAACAATGTATGGCGGACCTCTGCAGATGCAACAGCTCGATACTGTTGTTGTTAAGCTTTTCTGCTGTCCACGACACTGCCTCTTCGAGCTGTGAATCATGGGCTTGTGCCAGGCGGTACCACGTCTCCCATCGGTCAATGGAGTATTCAAGGTCCTGTACGAAGAACGCGGCTGCAATGTTGATGTCCTCCGTTGGCCCAGGGACAACACGCTTTTGCGAACGAAATTTATTCAACGCAATATTTCCCATTAGGAAATACCAGCCCTTCGATGCAGCAACGGCACCTTGCGGAGGTATATACTTGGTGGACAACGTACCGATGCCTTGTAGGCATCTGAATAAGGAGATCGGGTCGATAGGGGCTTTGAAGTACGACGTAAGGATTTTCCGGTTCAAGGACATATCCTCGGTGGCCTTGGGCCTTCCCAACGAACCGTGAACCTTGTCGATGGCAACTTTGAGTTCCATCTTCGGCAAATCCTTTATGTTGACCTTTTGCGCTTGAGACATGATGAATGGAAGTAACTGTGATGCTACTTTCTTTTCCAATACCTCATGGGTGGCGGCAAATTCCGAACACTCGGCAGGATTAGTGAAAACTTTCAGTCCATATAAATCATACAGAACTTGTGCAAACTCAATGTCGCGGGTGCCTGGATCGTTCACATCGTCCGGCTGAATAAGTTCATCCTTTTCTAGCCTTAGAAACGTTCGGCCAGCCGCATGACCGAACCCACGTATACCAGCAGCGTAGTGAACATGGCGTAGATACTCTAATTTATCATCGGCGGGGCATGGGAAGGCCTCGGCATTTTGAGTCATGCCCTCTTTGAATAAGAAATACTGAAGCATCCATGCTCGGAGTTGCATATCGTGTAGTCGCCCTGTTACGTTGAGAAAAGCTGCAGCGGGGCAGCCTTCATATCGAGGGATAGCCGCTTGGCCAATGCGCGTCATGTCTTCAAACATATTGACCGCGGATAGGATCTGCAGGTAATCGCAAAGTGCATTCATCGAGGTTTGTAGATGTTCGTAATCTAAACAGTCGAAAGCAGTCCCATCATTCTTGATGATGAGTAGTATTTTGACCAGCAACTCGTCGATAATGCGAATCCGACTGAGAAGCATGAATTGACGGTCCGACTCTGGAGCACCTCCGTAGGTAGTAGAATCGAATTCATTAACTAGGATTTCGATACTCCGCAAATAACACGAAACTACTTTTGGGGGGTATTCGATCGACTCATATGCTTCCCGTAGTCGCTGCCAAAGAGATAACCTGAGGGAGACGTTGGCAGTGTCTAGGAACTTTCTCATTTCTAGCAAAGGTGACGATTGAAGGTGTGCGGAGCTATGACGGTCTGCAGATTGAGCTGCTATCATAGCCGGGCTGTCGGGAATATCATCCCCTTGCACCTCGCTGTTGTTGTCCCCCGGGTGTAGTGTCGGTACCTCTAGAATTGGCTCCAGGCTTTCGATTACAGCCACAGGATCCTTTTCATCCTGATCAAATACTCGTAGGAAGAAATCTTTCATACTGATCCGTGCGAGTTCGCGATCAACTGCAGCGATCGAAAGTTCGGGCATGACTGCATTATTTTGGACTTCGAGAGTTGGTTCTCCGATCGCTTTGAAGATAGACTTGAGCTCTTCCATACTATAGATGATATGTTCTTGAGGGATATCATCACAGACGCTGAGATGGAAAACGGAAGCCCAGATATGGCGCAGTGCAAGATCATCAATTTCGAGGTTTGCATTGGTGCTTGACCGTAAATGCATGGCATCTCTTGCAAGAGCGGCCCAACGTTCTAGCCGATCTTGCTGGACAATTTGCGTAGTGACGTCAACTCCACTGTTGGGGTGTTTTATTAAGGAATAAATATCAAGGTGCAATTCGAAAAGAGTTTCGACCATTTCAACCTGACAATCGTCCCAGGGCTGCATCTGATAGTCGTTCGAGGCGGTCCGAGCGGCGAGCACTTTGGTGTCGATCGCGGATACACGGGCTTGTAGCTGCTCGAAAATGAAGTCATCCAGGTGGACTATAATCTGGACAACATGTCGCTTGAGATCTTCTCCCCATCTATATTGCATGTAGCTAGATTGACGGGGTGAAAAAATACCCGGGGAGAGCAAGAATTGTAGCCATAGAAACGCGACTTCGTGACTGGATAACCACCCCGAATTGATCGTCTGCAAAAGCTTATAGAGTCTCTCCGCTCTCAGAATCGGTTTCGTACTGGACTGAGAGATGCCCGATTTCGCATAACCCAAGAAGGCGTTAAGACCGGCCTCTCGGGACATGCCACCTAGATCGACCGTTTCACTGCTTAATAGAACGGCGGCAATCTTGGAGTTTGCCATTTGCACAGCAAAATATAGATCTTGCGCAGCTCTCATTGGTGCTTGCTGAGAATCAGCTGGCAAATGCGATTGTGTAGCCATGAGAAGATCTCGAAGTTGCCGAGGGTTTCCGACCCCCTTGACTCCAAGCCTTGCAAATAGGTCATTCATGATCTCGAACAAGTATTGGTCTGCAAGTATAAAAGTCGAAAGCTGGTCCTCGATATGCTTGGCCAATTCAGATGCTGTGGCATCCGCTCCAGAGACGCCATCTGCCACAGATTCACGAGCTCTTATACGTTTGCTCCGTATTCGACCTCCGTCTGCAGTCTCTGGTAGACCTGCTGATTCTGTAGATCGTTTACGTGCCTGTGTGGCTCCAAGATCGGTTGTCGATGAATCACGGTGTCCCTTCTTCTCCCCGACACCCGTCTGGTTCAGCATCTCGGTGTCATCCTGCAGATTTACCGATCTTGTCTCCACTTCTAAATTAGGAGCCTTCAAGGGATTCTCGTTGTGTTGAACTGGGTCACCAGTTTGTGCATTCGAAGCGATTGCTCGCTCTGACAAAGCAACAGCATCATTCGGTGTTTCCCTTTCGCTAGGAACCATGTCGGGCAAATCAACAGTGATTCCAGATCCCGGGCCCAGATCAAAGTTCCAGTTTCGCTCGGACATGAACTGATGAAGAATGGCTTCACCAACGCCCGCCCAATCTTGCTTTGTCGGAGTGAGGGTAAACCGTGCGGGTGCTTGGCCATTGGCTGGCTGAGACACGGCTAGTGGAGAAACTTCTGAAGGTAATGGCGCAATAAGATAAGGGTTCAACCTTTTCTTAAGCGCCTGCGCAAGCCGCTTCCGCCTCATAGACAAGATGGGTACTTGCTTCAATGATAGGTCATCTCGAAGTTTCTTGACCAATTCTTTAAGTTCTTCCCCGGCGAAGCCTTCTTGGAGTCCGGGTTGTCGTAATACACTATCCAGCAACTCATCGTCGCCATCCAGGACAGCTTCGAGGCAGAACCGTGTAACCCGACTGCTCTTCAAAAGGGTCGCCACAGAAGAAGTTCGTAACCACAGATCTAGATCTGCATCATCCTTGTCTAGGGCTTCACCAAAACCTTTCAGCGAGGCAAGAATGTGCGGCAACGCAGCCTGGAGCTGTTGAGGCCGTGATGTTGCTTTGTGTTGGAGAAGGTGATGCTGCATCATCTCCATAAGGAACTGCCCATGATTTTTGTAGGACAGGTGCAATATCTGAGGAAGGGTATTTGGTGCGCTTTCCGTGCCACCCGCCAGCTGCACGGGGCTAGGCTCGAAGTCATCTTGCAAGATATTGTCGTATTCCAAATTATCCCCATAAAGCTCGTGACGGCGATATTCTGAAAGCGATTCGGTATAATGGAATATCTCGGATTTGAATAGCGCGTTATAAGCTTCGGCGGCCCTGTCGAAGGAGGGCGGGCCTTCGGAATGGTATTTGAGCGCAGTTTGATATAATTTCAAAGCCTCCTCGATCTGTATTTCTTTGGTGTTATCCACCTCGTCTTCGGATTCGTTGTCGGACTCGACATTAAGCGCTTTGAAGTTCGACTGCAGGGAGGGGTTGTTAGCCGCATGAAGCGTGTAGATTTCTTTGGTGGAGCTTCCAGACATACCATGCTGAGGCCGAGGGTGGTGGTTGATGGCAGTTGTGCTGCTGCTTTGGCTAGAAGCAATCAATGCGTTTTTGAGTGGCGGGCATGGCAGTTCAAGGTAGCACGTCGACAGAGCTGTCGAGCTCAAGGTAGAGTACGTAGACCGTGGATCGTGGATCGTAGACCGTTGGATCGTTGGGATGGTGTAGCGTCGCGTTGCGCGTTGGAGTTGCGGATGCCCGCGATTAGTAATATCTTGGCATTACGTGCAAGGGGAGGCAGAGCGGCGATAGGTTACGGCCCAAGCCCTATTGGGGACGTGTCTGGGTAAGGTTACGACGAGCCGGGTTAACATGAGTGTTGGCGAGCCTGCAGGGCGAGGGAGAGGGCGGGTGGGCGGCCAACCAGTCTCCGTCCCAAGTCTCATTTATCGCACCTCTTCAGCCAACAACGAGAACGCCCGCTTGACCACCACCACCTCAACCACCACCGCCCACACGGTGTCCAACATCCCGCCCGGCGCCTCGACAACTGCCGCTCTATCGCGACTCCGTCAAGCATGGTGACCGTTCCAGCTGTTCCAGAGTATGCTCGCATTGCTCCCGGGCTGCCTCCATTGTACCGCCTGCTCATCGCTTGGATGCATTTAGGATATATGAAGACGAACTGCATTCGGCGGTCGAAGCCCGCGCAGAATCTCTCCAGACCTTGCGGGAGCTGGGCCCCCCAGACCTGGTCCACCTCGTGAAGCAGCCCATCAAGTCACCGACGAAACAGGTGTGTTTACCAACTTGTTCTTGCTCTATGCCGGCTGTCTGGGAGCATTGCTGAACATGATAGGTTGGTGTCTATCATCATGTTACCGGAATCGACGCTTCATCCTCCGCAAGCTTGGCGGCCTACATCAACACCTTGACATATTCCACCTTCGACAAGGCGCATAAAGTAGTGTCTGGGCTTTATTGGTATGGCCGCGGTTCCCCTTTGAAAGATAGGAGGATCTAACATGCTCAGCTGTTACAATGCCTTTTCCCGATTGGATATGCGCGTTCACGTTACAATTCCGGGCACAGTCGAAAGTTACTGCATCGACGAGCGCGGAGACAAACGAGTTGCGACCGATGATTTATGGCTTGAGACCTACCTCTGTAGCGTGCTGCGTGCTTACTCGTATGCGGACGATGGATCCGGCGACACCATCAAGAAAATCGTAGGTGTACGGAGGTTCAACCCTATCACCAGTACCGAGAGTGAACATAGGTTTCTTGATGCCGCTGAGCGCCTCTTCTTCAATGGTAATGGTTCATTCTTAACTTATGGGTCCTCATTTTAACCATCGTTGTAGGCTGGCAACTAGGATCGGATCCAGAGATCCAGGTACCAAACCTAGTATCGAATCACCTTACGACCGGTCTTCTCAATTACATCCATACGACTGGTAGGTATACATCTGGAATCAACCTCTTTGAAAAGCTTCGGAGCCGAGATCCTGAGATTTCATCTCTGCTCGCCAGAGTGTACATTGAGGCAGACGAAGAAGTGAAGGCCGTGCAGTTGTTGCATGAAGCCATCCAGGAGCTTCCTATGGATTACTCGTTGCTAGACTGCCAGGCCGACTTCGTTAACAAGAAAGCTCGGGGCGATCTTGCTTTGGAAATTGCGAAGAGAAGCGTCGTATCTGCCCCTAGCGAATTCGGTACGTGGGCTCGGCTGGCTGAGATCTATGTTAACATGGAGCAATGGGATCTTGCGCTCCTCACATTGAATTCGTGTCCAATGTTCACCTATCAAGATAAAGATGCGCCGCGGATGCCAGAGCCTCAAAGAGTCTTCCTTCCCATCTTGCAGGAAGCTGTTTGTGACGAAATAGAGGATAGCAACGTTGATGATATTGAACTCGTGCATCCAACCCTGCGGAAACTACACGCCGCAAGCTTCAAGGGTACCTTTCTGAAGGCGTACATCCTGCTCACAGAAATCACCAAGAAAATCGGTTGGGACCAACTCCTTCGGATACGCAGCCAGGTTTTCGTTATGGAAGAAGAATATCGGCATGAAAAGCAAACGGTTTCGGTCCAAATGGGTTCTCGCAACGCCAGTACGACTGCGTTGCGTTCTCCAAGCCCTAAACCAAACGGCCACGGTGAAGTTGAGGAAACACCCTCGTCGTCCGACACTCCCAATGGGGAACCCTCAACTGCGGACCTCGTTGACAGGCAATCCATTGAAAAACCAGGGCATACAGTTGCATCTGAGGTAGTTAAGGCCGGAAGCGATGAGGTATGTTGTCGCAGTGTAGTACACGCCCGCCTTTTTCCTCCTCTGTTACACACGCATGCTATATTTACCTAAGTATACGTCTTGATTACGTCTGACTAACTCGGTCTTTAGCCTGACACATTAAATACGCCCAATTATACTCATTTCCAAAATAAGCGGCTGTGCGAGCGCTGGCTTGACAACCTTTTCATGGTGCTTTACGAAGATCTCCGCGTTTACACGATATGGCGTACTGAAATGGCGCAATACCGACAACAGCAACTCCTTTACAAAAAATCGGCAGAAGAATGGGAAATCCTGGGAGAACTTGCTGAGCGATTACATCATATCGATGAAGCCGTTGAGGCATACGAAAGTTGCCTCCAGATCAAGTTTAGCCCGAAAGCAATGAGGGGTGTACTGAAGCTCAGCGAAATGCGTCATAATGTACGCGACGTGTGCGGAGCATTGATCAGATTGGTCACTTGGCAGTACCGCTGGTATTCAGAGGTGCGTCTTTTCCAGATGATATCAGGTCTTAACCTAAATTAGCGCGGTAAATGCTGACTCCTGGCCTCTAGTTCTCCCCATCGCTTTTATATACGATACGCAAACTCATAGAAGAAGAAGGTGCTGTCAAGATCCGCAGCATCATACAAGGAACCAGTCTTCCACAGCACGTGCTTGACCTGACCCATCAATATGCAGCGCTATGTGCAGCATTCAGAAGCAGCGGTAGCGACGGCTGAAGGGAACATTGTCAATCTCGTATATCGCTGATCTAACAGTTGTTGTATTAGATGCTCCAAAGACATTCACGATGTTGTTGTATTGGCCGTGCCTATATGGACTGGTTATGGGTGGACATTGTGACCCGCGAATCAAAGTTCAACACCAAATATCTACACTAACAAGCCATCGAAGGGAGTCGTTGATACAAGCTTGGGTTGTCATGGCGAGATAGAAAGGCGGACAGCCTTTATGAACGACATTCTGCCACTGCGTAGAAAATATGGCACCGACGGACGTCTTAGGGGAACAGTTGGCAGAATATAGGTCGTCTCCAACCCAAAAGTAGCCTCGACATTCGAGTTATTCCCACGCTATACTTGACATGTAAACTTTAATCGGCATGATAAACATACATCTTCACACAGTTCCACATTCGCTTGCAACCAATTTATTTTCGCTTTATCGCAGCATAGGATTCATATTCCACAATTCAGTCGCCCGCAGAAAAAACCCAGTAAGACCGGTCCATCTTCTGCAATGCCTGAAACCCAGTTGAGAGCAAAAGCCAGTAATAGTGAACACCGGTTTTCCCATGCCATTTCCACAAAAACCCCAATCCACCGAGCCGTCCTTTGTCGTTTAACGGTACGACTTTTGGTACCTTGCGCGTGCACCTGGACCGCCGAATTTCTTGGGCTCGCACCGTCTGTTGTCGGCGACGAGGAGTGTGCGGTCGTATTGGACGAGAGCCTGCTTCAACTGGTTCTTGGAGTGCTCATCGACGTATTTCTGGTAGTAGGCGATGATGGATTTGGCAATGGCTTGGCGGATGGCGTAGATTTGAGAAGTGTGACCACCACCGGAGACGCGGACGCGGATATCAACATCAGCTGAGTGAGCGTTAGAGATGCACAGTTGGCTCTTATTGGGGCGTTCATACCGAACTTGTCAACGCCGAGGATGAGGATGGGCTCGTAGACCTTGAATCGCAAGATCTCGGGCTGGACGAGGGAGAGGGGCTTTCCGTTCACTTTGACGAGACCTTTACCAGCCTGTAGAATCAATTCAATACTTCTGTTCGCTCGCACATCCCGTCCAGACCGCTCTGTTATCATACCTTGCAGTGGGCGACAGCTGTGAAATAGATTCGTTAGCCTTTCAATATTTCCCAACGCAGATTGCACAAGGAGCAGGAGGGCATACCGGTCGCGGTCTTCTTCTTGCCGAAGCATTGCACGCTTTGAGTGGCCATGTCGGGCGGCTGTGTCTCGGTGAGCGTGTTGTGGGAGAGAAGGCGGGTCGTTGGGTTTTCTCGTTTGGTTGTCGTCGAGAATCTCTAGAGTTGCGAAATGCTGAGAGTGTGTGTTCGAAAGTGCGCGCTAACCCCCATCAGGCGATAGCTCGGATGTGCTTCGCTCCTGCGGACTTTGCCGAGCCCAGGCCACCTTCGCACCCCGCAAGCTCTCTGTTCCTCTTCCAGTTTCCACACCACCACCACTACCATGGATTTCGACTTATGCTTTGTGCCTCTCCGCCATCTTCCTTGAGAATACATCGTGCATGCAAACATGATGCGCTATCATTTCACCATCCTAGCATTGTCCATCCAATTATTCCATCTACGATTCACTAGGCCGACATGGCTGTTGCAGTACAGCGCCAATTTTGGGCCTTTGGTTCTAATAGCAGTGGCCAGCTAGGCATAGGCCACAGAGAGGATGCGCATGCTATGACGCTTGTCCAACTACCCTCTCTACGGCAGGGTACCTACGTTGTCGCTATCAGGGGCGGCGGCAACCACACTATGATGCTAATGTCTAACGGTGTCGTCTACATGTGCGGCAGCAACGATGACAACCAACTTGGAGATGAGGCTGTCTTCCAGGGAAGTGCTCACTTATCCGGGACAGCCAGGACCGCCTGTCTCCTCCAATTTACCGAGATGTTTGGGGATGTCATTAAGTGTGCTTGTACCCTTGACTCTAGCGCCGTCGTTCGTCATGAACGTTCCCAGTCGACAGGCTCCAAACGGGCTTCTATCGTGCACGTTGTTGGCAAGGGTCAATATGGTGAACTAGGTAGAGGGGCTGGAGTCACGACTACATTGCTTAGCCAGATCGATCCACTTCTGCGTTTTGAACCTCCCATCATAGATATTGCCGGAGGTTTATATCATTACGTTGTTGTCCTGGAAGATGGGACTGTTCGAGGATGGGGTAAGGGTCGGAACAATCAACTCGGCTCTCACGGAGACAATTGCTGGACTCCGCAAGAGATTGTCGTGGGCTTCAAGGCTGAAAAGGTTGCGGCGGGCTCCAACTTCACCATCATTGCTGGAGCGTCTGAATCAGGCGAGTATACGGTTCTGGCTCCTCAAACAGATGCACGTGATTTCAACAAATTACGAACAGGGGGTCCACGGTCTCTAAGAGGGTGGAAGGAAATTCATGCCTCTTGGAATGGTATCTACGTTTTGTTCGAGGATGGGGGCGTTTCTTACTGGGGCAATAATAGCATGGCACAAAAGCCGCCAACCGATCTCCCGCGCGTGGATTCAATGGCCGTAGGAAGTTGCCACGTCCTTGCCACACTACGAGACGGACCATTGGTTACCTGGGGATGGGGTAAGCATGGTAATTGCCTGCTTCCAGTCGACGATGGTCCACACGGTCTTGTCAAGGAACGATGGAATGCAGTCCCTTTTGACGGGAATCTAAAATTCTTTGGGGCTGGATGCGCAACTAGTTTCGTAGAAGTGCACACTATTTCAAATGACAACGGTTTGTGTTCTTAATATTTTATCATCATCTGGAGTCGCGGTGCGCCCTACTAACTTGGACTGAAGTCACATCAGACTTTGGTTTGAGAAAACATTATGGAAGAAACATTACCTTGGACAACATGCAAGGGCCTTTTGAAGCATGGCAAGGGGTCGAAATATTACACCATCCGGATCTCAATGGCAGGCGAGCCAGATGACCAAACATGCTACCAAAGTCCTTTGATCTAAAACGAACTTAGCCTTTATTTATTTAAAGGATGAATCTACATACCTGTGAGATGGGCTGTGTCGGCGCAATTCCTTCGTTACTATCTTCAAGCTCCGTCCTGGCCAGATTGACGCTATCCCGAAATGTTGGATAGATTGCCGTGCTCTACGAGTTACGTTAGTTTAAATCGTCAATTTCATAATCCGGTCAACTGGCAACAAGAACTCACACTTTCCACGCTTGTGTCCCAACCCAAAGTTTCCTCCTCCTGCTGGTAATCGGCTGGATCCCATCTGCTGTCCTCCTCTTCTTGCTGTTCCGGAACAAATAGACTGTCCACATCTGCTTCCGCTTCCACGGTAGAAGTCCTCGATCTTGTAGCCTGTCTAGCGGAACCATTCACCCTTACCTTGGTATTGGGAGTGGCTCGGAAGGATGCCGGCTGTCTTGGTGGAGGCATCTCTCTCCCGTCGGAGCGTGTCGTTTCAGACCTTTCGATCGTAACCGACTGCGTTCTCGAAGAGGGCCGTAGACTTTGGATGGGGGCTGGGGCTGGTATACGGGAGGCGTTGTGGTCTCCTGCTGTCATCAAAGTGAACTCGCAAGACATGCCATCTAAGGCATACTGAAACTGCAGAGGCCGGGTTGGTTGAGAATAGGAGGCCTTGAGCTTCGCTTGCAGTGTAGCAGCGTGGATCACGATTGCCTTAAAGTCCTTGACGTTGATGATGATGTGGAGATTTGCCTGCACGTCGAAGTAGTCAAAGTCGGAGGTGTTCACGGCGACGGCAGTGGCGAGAGGGTGTTTAAGGATGTCTTTTCCGTTTGATACTTTCTCGGTGTAGCTCTTGAAAACGATCTTGCCTTCTTCCGCGGAGCAGATGTCAAGGTTTTCGGTCTTGGGCCCGAAGAATTCAATCCATCTGAGGGATGCCGTAGAGATGGACCATCGATTCTTAGCGGAGTCCTTGTCGAACAGGGCATGCATGACGTCTACCGCTTCGTAGGTCAATTTGTAGGTCTTCGTGACGCCTTGATTGCAAGCCATCCTGATAATGAAGCGGCATTCGGTCTGATCTGGTCGGTCTTGCACGCTCACTTCACAACGGTCGATAGCTCCATCTCTCCCCCGCGGATCGTCCAGCCGACCTTTGAAGACGGACAGCAGAGCCTGCAATGAGTTGAACATGACGACGAGAGAAGTAGTATCGAGTCATAGAATATACCTTTGTATACATACTACAGGTGAAGCGACCATCTCGACCACCAGCCGGGGTGCACGTGTACTGGGCAAAGAAGGTGCTGCTGTCCAGGGCGATGGCTGCATAGGCCGACTTGGACGAGTTGAGGGCCGTGAACGTGAACTGGGCAAACCCGTGAGGATGGTGAGGATGGTGGAGATGATGCTGAGGCCGGGCGGGAACCTACCCTCTCGCGGCGCGCTTCGATCGAGACAGTATCACTGAATTTGCTCAGGCAGACGAGCGCATCATGGATCTTGGCGGCTGCCTCGGGCCTGAGAACGAATTGGAGCACGACCATGGTCTCGGGCTGGTGTTTTCCCTTTTGTCTGCCTGGAGGTTTGATTGATTGCCGGTCACCGATTCAGGTCGCGTATTTATTATTTGTTGTTTTGGTCATGGTCCCGCGCCCGCTTTATTCTACTCGCGAACGTCACCGAACGTGCAGCTGCTAGGTGCTAGGTGCTAGGTGCTAGGTGCCAGGTGCTTCAACTTCGTTCACGACCTGGATCGTCAGCTAGGCATATGTAGGCATTTAATCCTGCGAACCGTAAAAAACCACCACCCGCCATGGCCACGCCTTTCCTGCCCGACGACATCCTCCACGTGCTCTGTGAAGAACTCGCCCACCAGCGCAGCTTCGATACCCTGTTCAACTGCGCATGCGCAAACCGAACCTTCGCGGTTCCAGCGCTGACCCACCTCTATCGGTAAGAAGCATCTGCAATCGATCGCAACCCCTTCCAACCTTCTCCTGCTCACCCATCCCCGCCAGATCTCATCACTTGTCTCCTGTGCGGGGCGGAGGGGACGATGAGGCCCTGCCCATTGCCATTCAGGAACAGGTGGTACAGAAATGGTCAATCTTATGGCGATCCATCATCGCCTCCAGCATGAATGCAACCTTGTTCCCGTATTGCCGCTACATTAAGACGTTGGACTTCAGAGATCTGGAGTATCTTCTAGAAGACAACAAGTTCAAGGGCAAGATCCAGAAGTAGCCAGCACTCTGTCTTTCTATATTCATCAGGAACTGCCAGCTGACGTTCCGGATAGAAACTTCTTCTCTGGGCCCCTTTCTAAGTTTCGCAAGACCATTGAATACTCCACGAGGTCTCGAGCATCGATCCGTCTGGATAATACGGCTATCATCGACGCCATCGGAGAAGGTACCGCCCATCTCAACTTTTGCCTCACAGTGACTGACCCAAAGAAGTGGTTACCGAGCATACACCAATGCTCGAGCTCATCAGTGGTAAACGTATGCCATCCCATCCATGCCCGCAGGGCGCTCTTTAAAGTTGGTGACAGTTCTCTCCCATGCGCTCATCCGATGGGCTCCTCGACTCCCTCGACTCCGTTCACTGGAGCTCTATGACGGGAACCCGCTTGAAGACCAGCTGGTGCACGCCTCCATTTACAAAAACTGCCCTCAGTTCGATTATCTGAGCATTTATACATGGTGAAAAACTTATCCGATAAACAATGGCCTGTGCTAATCTAGACCAGGGCTGCAGAGGATCGTGATCACAAACTCTCCAAATTCATTGGTGCAATGCGCCCACAATCATTGAAATTCTTTCAGACAATCCGAGACGTTGGGGTAGGACCTGAGACCTTCCTTGCTCTAAACAACCACGGTGAATCCCTGAAAGATCTCAGGCTCTGTCTTCACAGTGACTCCTTACCCCACCTCTCTCTACCCCGCCAATGCACTGCCATTGAAACACTTCGTTTAGAAGACATTCTTGGTCAGACGGATCTAGAGAAGACCCAAAATGACGTATTCCTTGAGGTTATTGCATGGCTTCGTTCCTGCAAGACGTTGCACAACCTCAGCCTAACAAATTTTGTGTCGTCATCGTCGATTGCCACACCTCTGCTTCTAGGAGAAAACATGGCACTCAGGAGGCTTGAAATAGACCCTTATGTTGTGAAGGACAATCAGGTATTCCATCAAGCTCTGACTCAACATCGGGGTACCCTACGGGCCCTCTCATTGAGTGGAGACGCCGAACAGGTATTCCGGGACGATGTCGACATACTTGTCGATTCACTTAGACAGCTTACCGAGCTCAGGGAGTTGAAGCTTCTACTTCTGCCAGAGATATTTGTGGATGACCACCTCATTCATATCATTTCGGGTTTGGCCAAACTCCAAGAGCTATACATAACCGGATTAGAGATTACAGACGCCACGCTTGAGCCCGTTTCGAACCTTCGTGACTTGCGTAGTGTGACATTCAACGGCATAAGCAAGTTCACGGCCGGCGGTTTGGTCGATTTTGTTTCCAATCTAGATCCTGGAAACCAAGGTATTGCAGTGCTGGTGGATATGGCAGATCCGGATACATTGTTGACCGAGGAAGAATTGGCCTTGATCAGGGAGAGTCTCGCGGCAAGTGTTGGTGGGCGGTTGGAATACACCCCTTATCGTGGTATGAGCCTGCCCATTTCACAACCGGCAAAGAAAAATTACTAATTGACCTGTGTTTGCAGATCCTGATGTCCCTGAGTTTGAGGGGGATTCGGATTAAACTTGTAAAACCCTTCAGATCACCCTGGCGTAACTCTGTGTGGGCATTAAATACTACCTTCTCTTTGCTTGAAGGATGCTTATGGATCTGTATTATATATGAGGCGAGAACCTACGGCAACGAATGAATCGCATTGTGTACTTTAAATAGTTGTGACCATGCATATTGATCTGAATTGACTAGGTGATGCCTTGTTTACGCCTTAGGTAGTGTCCAAATGCCAGCACACCAAAACATGCCGAGATCCTAACTTACCTAGGGGCTAAAGGCCAGTAATGCGTGTACCTGATTTATGAAGGATACCTGATTACAACGCCAATGACGTTAGTGTCGCTTACCCGTGCGTAGTGGGGTTCCATCAAACCTGAGGGGCACGAACGTGGGCATGAAGTTCAGAACAGGAACTGGACCGGTAACGGGAGTGCATCATGGCAGCGAGAAGGATATTGGTTATCGCTGGGTCGGATAGTTCTGGTGGAGCGTATGCATAGCCCAAGACAATCTCTTCTCCATCATCTTCCACGCACTCAATTACGCATGATGATTTTTTCCACAGGCAAAATCCCCCCCCCCCA
>AJFL01000238.1:0-30952 GCA_000467735.1 Rhytidhysteron rufulum CBS 306.38
CCACCGTCCCCGACCCCCCCATCCCGCCCCACCTCAAAGAAATCTCCTCTCTCGCCTCCTGGACCGTCTCAAGCGCAAAACCCGGCTGCAGCATCCCTCAACTGCGTTCCCCGAACACAAACCTCTTCTGGCAATCCGACGGCCCACAGCCTCACTTGCTAAACATTCATTTCTTTAAATTAGTCCGTATCGTCGGTCTGAGACTCTACCTTGACTTCGAAGCTGATGAAAGCTACACCCCAACACGCATCTCCTTCCTCGCTGGAACCGGTCCCAACGACCTCCAGGAATGGGGCGAATGTCGTCTCGAACAACCTCGCGGCTGGGTCTGGATCGATTTCAGCAACGTCGCCGACCCCGAAAGCTCAGACGAAGAAGATGATGATGAACCCACGGACTCAGACTCTCCTGCCGATCCAACTCGTCAGCGCAAAAAGAAACCCCATATGCCCGTCCTCCGCGCCCATATGGTGCAAGTCAAGATCCTGGAGAACCATCAGAATGGAAAGGATACGCATCTCCGTGGGCTCCAGATCTTCGCTAGGGATAATGATGCGCTTCCAGTCAGGGAAACTATGGTTGAGAGGAAGAGTGCGGGGGTTATGAAGGAGGCAGGCGGGGATGGGAATGGGAATGGGGGCTCGGAGAATAAGAATGCGGAGGTTAAGAGGAAGGTTAGGAGGTTGGCGCCTAGTGATTGGGAGCGGATTCCTGATATTCGTTGAACGGTTGCTGAAGGTTGCGCGAGGATCGTGGTGGTGGTTCACATGTGCGTGCTATGAGTTTCTGATACATCTTCCGTTGAGGAGATTCAACCTAATATCGGCGGAGATACGGAGGGTCAAAAGATAGAGGAGTGGGTTTAAATCATGGGCGGTTATAATGGTTTCAAATGGAGGAAAGGGATACACAACACACTAAAAGAAGGTAGAGGGAGAGAGGGCATACATCTACCAGCAAGACACCAAAACTCATAGAGACGGCAAAAAACGGCCACAACCCACACTTATCCACACACATTGAAAAAGCCAAGCAATAAAAAAAAATTGTTTCCAAATTAAATTTTCTATCTCGATCCTATGTGTAATAAAACCCCGGAGGAAACTTCTCTAGCATACCATCCATCCATCTCATCTCATGAATTAACCACCCTACCACTAATAGCCTCCACATCCACAAGGCATAGAAGGTATTCCTACAAATACACTCGAGAAAAGGAATTCGATCCCGAAAACCGATTTCTGAAATAATTCGGGCCTTACACACTCAGATTCATTAAACCAAATCTCTCTTTCTTCCTGATCATATCATCTTAAACTTGGTTTCATCGAGTAAATAGCAATCGAGGAAGGAGGCCAGGCAGGCAAGACGTAGTAGGGCGGGTGATTGGGGCGGCTCAGTCGTACGCGTACGTGGGCGGGGTTGGTTCGGGAAGATATATCTAGCAAAAAGGGTATTTCTCGAATGAAAAGGTCGGGAAAGGTCTTCTGGAACCGAATTTACTGGTCTTCTTTCTTGATCTTATCGGCATAGCTTAAATCGGATTCGTTTGGATTCGACGTGCTCAGGCCGTCACTGGATTCTTCTTCGTTTTTGATGTTGCCATTAGTCTGTGCGTTCTCGTCCTTCAACGGTTCAATCTTGCTGTCGGCAATGATGCTGGCTTTCTCGTCTTCTTCGAGCTTGACCTCGGCATAGCTGTCTTTCAGATCGTCACGTCTATCCTGCCTGCCGCGTCTCGGCGATTGGGAAGCCGATCGAATGATGTCCTTCGCAACATCCCGAGCCGCGTCTAAAGATGCCTGCCCATCCAGATTAGCTTCATAAAGGCTTTTGGAGACTTTGCGGTTGAAGTCTTCGACAACCTTTTTGATATGCTGATCGTTTGGAACTGACGCATCTTTCGTCGTCTGCTCAGCCTTTCCATCACGCACTTCCTTGGTTTTGTTCTTGATCTTTTTAGCCACCTTGATCTCGTTATCTTCTACGCTCTTTCCTAGCGATTCAATCTCGCGCTGGACTCCACGGACGGCGTCCGAGCTTGATTTTCCGAACGATCGCCTGCGCGTAGGATGTTTCGTGGAGGAGGAAGTTCGGCGGAGGTAGGATTTGACGAAGAAGCGGACGAATAGGCCAGTCAAGGGGAATAGGTAGATGAGGTTGAGCCAAACCGCGAAAGACTGTCCTGTTGTGTCAATGCAATGTACCTCTTGGTAGTGAGTTCTATAGACAATGGTCTGCTTGGGTTCATGGTGGAAAAGTTTCTGAGCAACAGGGTGATTATGGACTTGCTGAACCTGTTGAACCTGCTGCATAGGCGTGCGTCCTTTGAGCACATTTTGTGCTAGCCCCTCCTCACCAGCAGCTCGATAAATTGCTTGCTTGAGGAAAGATCCAGCGATTCCTGCCGTAGCCGTAGCCGTAGCGACTGTTGCTTCATTGAGAACAGAGGAAGCTGTTTCAGTTATCTCAGATATAGCTGAAGTAACAGAAGAAACAGCCTCTGGAACCCAATAAGCCACGGACACCGGAATGGTGTAAGAGATGAAAAGATGGACAGCGGCGAATGAGGCTCCTATGATGAATTGAAGGATTTGTAAACTGGTCAAAGTACGCTTAACAGCTTGTGGAACCCTAAAATGTAGGGCTGACAAGGTGTAGTACGTGTACTATTGCAATTTTAGTATATTTCACAGGCTCAAATTTGGAGATAGCATACCATCATAGTGTGGATGCCTGAGTTCACAAGCGCAAACATCCAAATTGGAGCAGACATATATCTGATTCCTGCCCACATGCAAAGCATGGCTCCAGCATGATGGTAGGTCTGCAGGGTGGTGCTCCGCTTGCCTTTTGCAAGGATGATGAAAGTATCCAAGACCTCATAGAATTTGGAGAGGTAGAACCACCATCCCCACCAGGCAAGACCTTCATTCCAAATTCTTCCCACATCCGTAGGGTCGGGTAGATTGTTCAATCCCAAATGAATCAACTTGTTTGTCACCTCCCACGCGTTGTTGGTTGAATTGTACGTCACAGCATCGCCGAGACCACGAGGCCCCTGAATCTTGCAAAGCGCGTCAACTGTCTTGACTAGAGCACTCTCTTCGTCGTATCTTGGTAGTGAACGCTTCAATGCCCGCACCATAGCCACGCAAGTCACACCCGAGTACACGGCGAGAAAGACATTGTGGAAAATGACGAATGCGCGGAACAATCTAGTCTTGCTGATGCGCCATGGTTGATTGCCGTGCGAGCGATTGTAAGCATTGACGATGGAGACGGTTGAGGCATAGACCAATGCAATAGTAGCGGGCCAGGCGAAAGACAAGACATTATTGTAGACGTCAGAAGGAATCGGGAAGGGTGCTTTGAACGTGGACGCGTCAGAAGGAGGTGGGAGAGCTGGTGGTTCGGGATCCGGAGGGAATTTGAAGAGTGATTGGGGAGGGAGCCCAAACTTCAAAGAGGGGCCCGACATGATGAAGAAGAATTGGCAACCGACTGCTGGTTGAACTGAGATGGAGCAGATGGGGGGCGCGGAGGGGCAAGCTGGAGATGTGGAGGGCCGGACGCGGTTTAAGAAGCACGCGAGCGGCTCTCTCTTGTCGAATGGACTAGAGCGTTTCTATGCCCTTGAGGACGAGTGTCAGCGGGACTGGAAGGAGGACATGGAGAAGTCGAAGATGGTAGCGAGGGCGGTGACAGTATCGTCTGTCGGCGTTGATGCTGTTTTGAGGATGTTCCTGGGCAATGGGAGATTTTATTTGTTGAGGGCGACGAGACTTTTTCTCGCTAGACATGACGTACCCTGGGCCAGCCGAGGCTCTCGCAAGATCCCTGTTCCCCTCTATCTGGGCACGTATCGATTTGGAGGATGCAGTGCCAATGCAGGCACAATGCTAGGGCGGGGGATGCAAAAATAAAAAAATTAAAAAAAATAATTTTGTAATGCCTCCAACCCTCTACTTTTGTTTGTGTGGGGAAAAGATGGAGATGGCAGCTGCTCAACAGACTTTGACCCGGCAAGCCTTGCGTCAATTGTTACGTCAAGACTCTGAGGTATAGTGGCATTCATTGATTGGAGCATTGACACACGTATCAAGTTTGGTGATGATGATATTGGTGCTGGTGGTGCTGGTGGAGCATGCCTGACAAAATAACCACGCCGTGTCCTTCCAAGCATCCATCGCTCCGCTCGCGCTTAAAGCTAGATATGGACTTCCTCAAACCCGTAACCTCCCTCCCTCTCACCGTCCCTTATTGCTCGAAATAGTCCCTCGGTTAAACCAAGCGCATCGGACCGGAGAACGATGTCCCTTATGGAAGGTCGAGGAAACTGACATTTAGCTGCTTCTAACCTTGACTAGTGATGGTGACTAAGAGCGATGAGCATCTGTGGTCAATTTGGATCTACACGAATACAAAAACGCAGTACAGAGACTTGGGAGGACAATTTGATTGTTCTTCCGTCTACTATATATTACCTTGCGTCGATATTAATGTAGCAATGTACTAGCCAACATCAACCAGAAGGCTTCGGTTTGCTAGCTAGAGGTATAGGAGGTGGTGATGGTGATGGTGCGTCATTAGAACTGGGAGTAAGAGTGTTCTTCTTCTTTGGAGGAGGTGGAGGTGGTGGCCTCTTTCCCGAACCTGTCTGAGCCGGAGCTGGTGATGCTCCAGATGCGAAGCTGTTTGCTCTTTCAGCCAAGCCATACTTCTGGTTGAGATTGTTTGCTTTCTGCCAACCCGATGCTACTTGATCACCATGTCTTTCTCGGAAATTGTTCGCAGTGGAAGCTGCGCTTTTAAGGTCAGAAGCGGACACCTTCGAGGGGTCATTCCGCAAAGCACTTGCGGTTCTTAATGCTGCTTGTTTATCGGCAAAAGATGTTCCCGTGCTGGGACTTTGCGGTGGAGAAGGAGCCGCTGATAATTTGGAGAATCTGGATTGTAGTTCACCCATATGTGGATTGGTAGAATTTGCAGGAGATGGTGACTGGCGTGGTGGAACAGGGGGTGATGCCGTCCGGCCGATATTGAATCCTGGGACAGAGATGCCTGCCTGACCCAGTCTATTCAAAGCCCCTTGATTCAGATGTCCCTCAGCCGGACTATTCTGTATGCTCTCAGTATAGGGAGGAGGAGGCGTTGGGGCATAAGCATCTGGATGAGAATTCTGTCGTGGGGGTAATCTTGGAGGAAGTCTCGGAGGCGGCGGTTTAGCTTGGCCTGTAGTAGGTGATGGAGTTCCCTGATCTAATCGTCGGACGGGAGGTTTTGGAAGATGGGCTGTGTTTAAGCCTGTAGTATCTACTCGATACGGACCTGGAGGTGGTTTATTCGCTTCCTCCTCTGCTCTGGCCTGCTCTTGAGCGGCCCTTTGTAGTCTTTCCTGAGCTCCTTGTTCTTCACGGGATAGCGGCGCTCCCATTCCTCGACGATCCGGGGTGACTGAATTGGAGGCAGTACCTGCACCACCTCCACCGGCAGCAGCGGCACCATGGTATTGAATATGTTTTGGAGGCGGTCCAAATGAGGCCGGGTCTTTGAGGGTGGATAAAGGTTGTGACTGGTGTGCCCTAGCCTCTTCAGCCCCCGGGTCCTTACCTTTACCCATCCATCCTGCCTAAGACGTTGTGTTAGCTTGGGAAGACTTGTGCAGTGTTGATGAGTTGGGTACTTACCACTTGGTTTAGGCCTTTGAAGTCGCTTCTCCAGCTCTCTTTGCGTCCAGTTCCACTGCTACCTCCGCTGCTACTTTCCTTGCTGCCCCCAGGATGCCAACCACCCTTGGCTATCCCTTTGAACCCGCTCATGATAATGTATGTAGGAGTACTAGCAGGTTATCAGGTGTCGTGGAACCATGGATTCGGAGTGGTTGATTCCTACAAGTCTTGCTTAATCATCCCGATAGCTGATGACGCACGTCCGCCAAGCGTTACTTACCAGAGTTCGGAAAGCGGGACCAGTAGCGAGAGCTCTCACCTCATAGGCATTCGATTCTGTTTTCCGACAGTCGTCTCTTCATCTACAAAGTTGAAACTGCATGCTATGCGTGCCGTGCATACCAACTAATCGAAGGCTTGAACTGTTACGGCCGACCGTGTCATAATCTCGTCTTGCAAAAGCCGTTTCACGGTTCTCGGGAATCACCAAAATCCCAGTGCAGTGTAAGGGGGGGATCTTAGCCCTATCACTTGGAGAGTCGGCATCGGCTTCCATATCCAAATAACTCTGGGCTTCCTGGGTTAATTGAGTTCTGAGGAGAGCCTTAACGAAGAAAAATGGCCGATATGACGGAAGTCAAGTTTTGCCTATGCTTGGGGATGAGAGCGAACTGATGACGTTTTTTCGCTTCAGTCATTCTTACATGCATACTCTGGAGGAGCCATTCAGGTCTCCATAAGAAAATGCAAACAACGCGAGGAAGTACAAAGTACAGATGGCTTCTGAGCCACATCCGAATGGAATGATAGGATCGCTTCCATTATTTATTCACGAGTAACCGAGCCCTGGAGGACGGAAGCGTCCAGTTACCGATGGTACAGCCAGGCCTAGTAGAACGTTAGGCAACGATCGAGCAGTGGATGATTGGATACGTTTCTCGGCACCCGAGACAAGGTTGTTGGAGAAGGCATCTGTGGTCAATCCAACAGCAGGAATCGAGCCGGGTTCTACGCCGTATGCTATGCCATGCTACAGCGCCAGTGCTGCGATAGGTTCGCTGTTCGGGTTGATTTCTGTAGAAAACGAGATCTGCATCCTGATTCCTGACCTTACAGTCAGCTGTTCGGGACCGTGGCTGTACCAACGTATCTCACCACTATTCCTTTCGATTTTCTCTTCGTTCGAGAAGAAAAGAGCGAAATGATGGTGTTTTGGCCTCGGATGAGTCGATGTCGTCAATGGCTGAAGGATGCTCACGATCCTCAGTACCTACGCCGTTCAGAAGATAAGACATGATGATACACTGAGTAAAATGGATACTCGGGCCAAGAATGATCGACAGGCAACCCCTGTAGAACATCCTAAAAATACGAATGATTCATCCCGCCATTCCCAGAGTGGTTGGAATTTTGCAAGTGCTGCGGTTTTCCGGGGGCTGTGCCAGCCAATCAACACCACCGTTCTGACCAGTTCGGGGTTTATTCGTTGACGGTTCTACAGAATAATGCCACTTTTGAAGCTCACAGCCTCTCTGCTTTACAAAACCTTCTGAGTCCCTTCTCACCTTTTACATTTTCCTGCTTTTTGCATCCACTTATACCAGAACCTCTCCAACGTGCGGCAGCCCATCCATGGTAATTCTCTATCGGGGTTACAACTGACGCTCACATACCCGTCATCTTGTGGATTCGGTGGATGAACCGAACAAGTGAGTTCCGTTGCCCGGCCCCGCAATCTCCAATGAACTCATGCCCCCCTCCACCTTATCACTTGTCCCAGCCCTCAACTTGCTGACAAGTGGAATAGAACACTCGACAACTCGCCAGCCTCCAAGCCATTTTCGTAGCCTTTGTTGGCATTCGCTTTGTTTAGTCAAGCCTCTGAAGTCCGGTGTAACTTGGCTTGGAGTTTGATCGCTGATCATCTCAAAGCCCATAACTAGCATAGCCCCCTCGAGGAAATACTTGACTTTCCTCCATGCCCCATCGTCTTGTCCAAAGATATTGGGACAAAGATGACCGGGGGCGCCAGGTAAACGATCATTTCGGCGGTCTTGAAAGCTCGCCCTCATCGATGGGGAACCACGAAGAACCTGCGTCGGCATGGTGGGCAACACAAACACAATGGCCCAAGCCTTCCAGCATATCTTTTCCTTCCGAAGGGCCAATTCCAGGCCCCAAATCCACCTTCGAAATCTATCCATCTTCGTCATGCACTACAACATCACAATCTTATGGTCCAACATCCCCAGCACAAGTCTCTGAAAACCAAGCACGCCCGACATCCACCGGTGATGGCGACGATGGGCCAGAATCTGGTTCGGATAGCGACGACAACGACAGTCATCCCCATACCTTTAAGTATGCCGCGGCCATCGGGATGCCATTGCTAATTTTAAGTATCTTGGGGTTGATATTGTTTTTCTGGTTGCGAAAGCGTAAGCGTCAACGACAGAAGATGGGAGGCAATTTGGGGAACCGGGAGATGAAGATGCAAAATGGGGGAGCATACACGCCAGCACCATTCATTACCCAAGCTCAATACGGCACCGCTCCTGCCACTTCCACAACTTCTTTTATCCCTCCTCCACCCCCTCCATCAGCTCCAGTCGCTCCTCAACCTGTTATACTTGGCCCAATTCCATCAGGATCGAATGGAGCATATTACACCGGCATCGATACGTCCGATGTTATATCGGAGCCTGACCAGTCCGGAGCAATCAATCCGTTTGGTGATCATGCCGAACATCCTGATGACCCTCCCCCTCCCTATCGCCCACGAAGTTTAGCCCCTCTTTCACGGGACACAAGTTTACGACAAGCAGCACCGGCGGCACATTCGCAGACCAATCTTATTCTGCGGCCGGGACGCCAGGAAAGGTCTCCCTTTGCAGATCCAGTCGACGACGACGCAGCTTCTGACATATCGGTGCCTACGGAAAGACGATTTGATCGAAGAGAAGTAATGTCAGCGGTATCGGACCTATCCTACCAAGAGGATCCGGTTGTAGTACGGCCTACAGTCTAGAACGCAAACAAATTTTTGCATTTTCGTGTATAATACTTTTCCCGCAAGTACGGTGAGGTTTGGGGTAAATCCTTTCTTTTTTGGCATGCCGGAACCAGGCACTATTTAGGAGTAACGGAGGAAAATCTAGGAAACACGACCGATATGAAGTTATAAATAGTATCCTACTTGCAAAATTTCACCAGTATCATGACAACAAATGAAGCGATTCGCAGGTGCTGGAATTTTTCAAGTGTCACAGGAAATTTTTCTGATGTTCTGCCGCTGTCGCATGTGGGGATGGAAAGGTGAAGTAGACTCTAGTAGCTCGAAAACCGTTCGGCCGTTCGGCCCCTAGGGCATTAAAGAACAACGCCCCACTACTCTTGCGGAAGACATCGCAGGTAGGGAGGAGGCTACGATGGATCTTTGTTGGAAAGTTTTTTTTTTCTTCAGAAATTTTTCAGCTCTTTTGCAGCTTCAACGGAGCCAATGCTGCATGGAGTGGATCTGATGGGCCCGGGCGGTTTGTTTGCAGAATTCAGCTCCCTTGGTCCCCCCCTTGTCAAGTGGCTTGTCCCTTGGAATGGAAGATTGACAAAGAGAATATAGAGATGGGAGAGAGAGAGGTGAAGAGGTAGAGTGTACCTTGCATCAAGGTACATGTCAAACCCCGTCCGGAGGGCTGTAGCAATCTGGCAAAGGTAGGCCTCAGGCTATATTGGGACTAGGGGTTACCAGAAGTCAAAGCAGGTGTTGCTGCACAGCACGCACGACAGCAAGCCAAGGGTAGCATGCTGGTCGAGGGATTATGTCACATCGAGACCCAATTCACCATGTGTTGCTGTTGCTGCTGCAACGACCGAATCGTATCGTCCTCCTCACTTAATCCTCCGTCCGAGCCCGACCCGATGGCCTTCGTCACGGGGTGCAGCGGGCTCAGAGCTGTTCTAGAGTCATGCTACAGGGCGAACAAGATCCGCCCCAAGCTCCAAGCTCCACGATGGCTTCCTGGCAGCCGGCTTGCCTCGTTGCAGCTAACAGGCGGCAGTTCGTCCGAAGGCAAGCAATCTGGCCGCTGCCATTGGTCGTGCTAGGCGACTTCGCTCTGAAAAATAAAATGCAATGGGCAAACGGCAGGCATCAGACCGCGCAGATTAAACAGCTGCTGAGCTGGCAATCCAGAGCCCATTGATAGGTGGCCCCGTTGGCTGCTCTGCGCCGGCTGCTACGCCGTTGACGTCCTGACCCCCTATCTGCGCGCGCAGAGCCGTGGCTTCTTCAGACAGGCACAGGCGCAGGCGGGAGAAAGTAGGTGACAGGCTCAGGAGAGGAGAGGAGCTTGCATCATCACCACCACGATCATTATTATTATTATTATAGTCATGGAGGAAAGAAAACAGCGCGGCAGTGGATAGGATAGAATAGCCAACTACTGCCTACTGCCTAACACTGGTGGTGGATCTCCAATGATCTCTGGAGTCTAGTCGCTGGTGCCGAGGGGCAGGCACACACAGCTTACAACCATTTCCCTCCCATGCCGCGCCCGCCGTCCAGTCAATTCACCCCATCCCATCGAGTGCAGCTTGCGCAGCGCAGTGCAGTGTGTGCCCTACTCCAGCCCTTACGGTATACCTAGCAGCTCGCCGTCTAGGCATGAACTAATAAATTATGGTTCTTTTCCCGTTGGCGACAAGTCCGGCTACGCCATCTTACTCCGTGCTTGGATCCTAGTCTCCCCTGTCCATAGTAATGCACTCGACTGAACCTCACCCATCCCCGCCAGCACCAGCAGCACCAGCAGCATGCTTCACTGCTTGTCCAGCCCGCTGCGTGGTACCTGATCTTCCAGAATCGTGACCAGGAAACGACTCCGCTCAGGAGAAGCATTCCTGTGTCAATTAGGCGTTGGCCGGCCACCTTCGGTACGTCCAATAATCCTCTTTTGTCCTTTGCCAGGCCCGCTCTCCCCATCGCTCGGGAGCTTTGTCTTCGCTACGTGAACAACACCAGCCCTCCTGTGCCGTCATTCCTGGGCCTGCCTTAACCTTAACCCCTCTGTCTTGCAGATATCGAGCCGTTGTGACCGTCCCTTTGTACCTGCAGCCACGAGGTCTCACAGCACTGGCGTTTCCCGGATCTATCCCCTTCGAACTTTTTGCAACCTTCCAAAACCACCCCCGTAGCTTCACAGCACTTCTCTCCCTAGGCCGGCTCATATTCAGTCTTGTTTGACCAAGGCGTCACACTCCTTTCCAACTACCAGATCCTCCCCATCTACCCTGCTTCCGCCCCCCAGTCCCTCGTCGGATTCCTCGTCGATACCTCGCAATACATGGAAGTTGTTGGTGGAGGGCATATAATTTCACTTTGTTTGCTATGAGTTTGGATCAGAACATCTATGGGTACGGGTCTTTCTTTCACATGAACCACCCTCATGTGTCATCCCCTCGTCACCCACAATCAGAAAGGGATGCCCATGACCGCAATACTACGAGGTCGGTGCAACAAGTACTCTTCTCGAGTAGTTGAAAGTGCTCAACAAGTGCCAACCATATCGGACAGTCTCTTCCATGCAAAACCCCAGAGCTTGCACCATGGCAGCCTGTTCTTCTCCACATTTACAGGCTATAATGCTGTAAATGTCTTTTAGGCAAGGTCATAGGCAACACCGCACGGGGCAATAGCCAGATACTTATTGCATCGACCTCCCCACCATTTTCAAATTTTTTTTGGTCTTTGGACGGGGTGATGAAGAATGGATCCTTTACCGTTCGTCCTATCTAACCTGGATCTTTGTGTTTTCAGCTCCTTGCTATGAGTTCAATTGCGCTTATATATCACATTTGCTAACATGTACCATATTCTTCTAGGTCCTCGGATTGGCGTCTTCCAAGTCCATCCTCCACACCGAAATCGGTAAATTTTCCAGAGGCTAGTCTCCAGACCCCGAAAGCCGACATTTCCCAATCACACTTCCTTGACGCTTGGTCCACACCTCAAGTCAATGGGCACCAGACTCCTGTACAAACACCATCGTTCGCTTGCTCTACCCCTCTAGAACAGCCCTCGGGCTTGTATAGCTATAAACCTCGAACCCCAGAAGATCCTCAATTTCATGTGAATCATTTCTCTCCGAGCACCCTTCCCTTGCCTCCGGTAGAACCCTCCCGGAGGTTGTCCTCCTCTCCCGGGTTGGAGAAGAGCAGGGGTACGTTTCAAAAGACCGTTCCATTTTCGGGTCAGTCTAGTATGGTCGGCATGGATCCCTCACAAATGCAAACACCACCTCCTACACGAGATGCAACTTCCCGTCGGAGCATTCAGCAAGGAAGGGGGTCAGAGTTTGGTACTCCTGCAACCGTCATACAAAGAACACCTGCGGCTATGACTAGGAATGATGGCTACTCAACACAAACTCCGTTTGGGTTCCCTAGCCTACAATTTTCCCCCGATGTATTCCAATTCCCGAATTCCGGTCCAATCTCAGCACCTGTCCTGCCCCAATCTCGTCTGTTTTGGGATCAAAATAGTGATGCAAACATGGATGTAGACGTGCCTATTATGTCCGATCCATTTGGACCTACGCCTCATAAGATTGATACTTCGGCTTGGCAACCATTTGGTGGTACAACTCCCCAGTTGAATCCTCAAGCTTTTCAGGCTTTACATGGCCTTTCCTCGCCACAGCAACATTCTCAATTTGTCACTAGTGGCATGAGTCCTGAGCACCAACCATCGCCCTCTAGAATAAGCTCCTTCCCATCGACTAGTACCGGCGTTGACCCGAGCGTACTCTTTAGCTTTTCAAGTCCAGGTTCCACTTCATCATTCAACAAGCAACAGAGGCCCATCAGTCAAGTGCCAAGGCAACCGTACGAAACACAAGTCTTGGAATCCCTACGAGAAAAAGAGCTGGCCAAGAAGATTAAGGGTTCACATTCTCGGACAAGTACATCATCCTCCGGGTCATTTCATGACTCAAATCGACCTGGGTTACAAAGGAGTAATACGGATAGTGGTTTCCGAAAAAGTAGGCCGTCTTCATTAGACTCGAAGTCTTCTACATCGACATCCAGCATCGGCCATATCCCAAGACGTTCTTCACCTCTTAAACGACAGAGTGGCGGCCAACTTACGGCCATTCCTGAAATAAGGAGACCACGCACACGCCTTGTCATTGACGAGAATGGTCGAGCACGAACGGAGACTGATGTTCCGGAGGAGGAAGTACACCACAATCCTAGACGTCAATATCCTGAATTGTGGAGTGATGATGATACGGAGTCTGAGGAAGAACCACATATACCAAGTCGTAATACTTCATTCAGCAACCTACCTCAACTTCAACGTCGTTCATCAAAACATGCAAGGATAGATGGTGGGCTGGATCGGTCGAATTCATTCAAGATTCCTCGCCCCTCTTCCGGAATATTCGACAAGACTTCATTTGAAACTGCACGTCCTAATAGTCGGAATGCGGATAGTTCTTCTCGGAGATTTAGCATGGAGTTTGGAAGTTCGTTTGGCAACGCCTTGCCTGAAGATCCTGCGCCTGAAAGTCCTGGAGATGCTTTAGGGGCATTGAAAAAGGTGGTGGAAGGACGTCAAAGGCGTGCTGGTAAGTTTTGTGTGGAGTTGGTCTTGATTAGTCTAACATTCATTAGAACGAACGGTTCAAAATAATCTCAAAGTTCATAATCAACGTTGGGCACAAGCTACTGCCGACAGAAGGATTAGCCCTCAAACTCAATTTGGGTTTGATCATTATGCCAATTCTTTCAACGCATCACCAGGGACCAGTGACACTGCCCTTAGAACTCCAAGCACGGATCGTAGTAGCGTCTCGAGTGAGAGTACACGATGCGTCTGTAACTCAAACGATGACGGTGACGGTCAATTAATGATTCAATGTGAATCTTGCACCAAGTGGCTACACGCACGATGCGTTGGCCTGAACAGTCACAATCTCCCTCCAGTATATGTCTGTGTTTTCTGCACTGGACAAACCCCAATTGCACGAGGTGGAAGAGTTCGAGGTCCCCTACCATCATTCGACTCTCCCCTCGGACATAAATCAACCTACCGCCGATAACATTGGCTTTTCTCCTTGAATGTACTCAAATGGCCGCAATTAAAACACGCATCAATCAATCGATTAACCCTCAAACCGCGCACCTCCTCTACACTCAGGATACCCGAGTTGATCAGCATTGTTCCATTTCAGTTTCCAGCATACCCGATATCGATGGATATCACCAACTTGCCAACAATCCAGCGTTCATGTTTTTTCTTGTCCAGCGATTCTCTTTCCTGTTTTTTTTTATATATTTGCATCGATTCCCCTTCATGACACTCCTTTTTTATCACAACAATAACCCAAAAAGCTTAATCTCGCATAATTCTTATCTCCTATTAGGCACTATCCTTTGACAAACTAACTTCCCTGTTTTGCTTTTTCCGGCCGGATCGGGAATGTATAGGGAAGGGCTTTCGGCTTGTCATTGTAATGGTTTTGTCTGTCCGCTCTTTTTGGTGTTTGTGGGAGCTAGAATTAATGCTGACGAGCTTACGTTTTTTTTTTATCCTTTTTCGGGGTTTTGAAGAGGGGAGATTGTGGTTTGGATTTTTTTTTACATTTTTTATTTGGTTTGGAAAAATTTTGGGATTATTGGGTACTTTGTGGAATATAATGGGTATTTTTATTTTTTTGGTTTTGATGGAATTTGGAAATTTTGAGTTGGGATTTGGATTTGAGAGGGAGAGGGGATGGAGAGGGAGGAGGAGAGAATAAAATGTGGTGTAGATGTGTAGATATGGTGATATATAACAGTAGAGTATTCTTTTTTTTTCTTTCTGGGTTTGTTTTAGACTGTCTTCTATTGGATGTTATTGTGAGTGTTGTTTTGATTAGTTTTTGAGGTTGTGATGCTTTGTGTGGGTTTTGGGGTGGTTGTGTGATTGAGTGAGTGAGTTGGTTTTGCTTATGCATATGTGGTTTGGGGTTTTGGTGAGTGATGTATGATATGTGTTTGTTAATAGAATCGTCGTGTTGAGGATTGTGTGTGGGAAAGTAAGGTCTTGGGTTAGAGAAGTTGTATATAGATATGCTAGTATTGGTGTCTTTGTTCGAAGAGTTTAGATTTTGAGTAGTGGGTCTTGAGTTTAGATGTAATGGATTTGAGTTTGGATATGTTGGTGTGGTGAATAAGTATGATTTCGTATAGTATATATTTAGTGTTCTTGTTAAATAGAAGGGTTGAGATTAAATATCTTTCGGGCCTATATCTTGATATTTTGATGTGGGATAAGTGGGAAACAATGCATTAGATACGACGGATGTGTGGGTTTGGAATTATGAAGGATAGTTGAGGTGTTGTATATTTGTTAGTATACTTTGAAGATTTCGTAGCTAGGCTTGTATGCAACATCTAAAGCTTATTCTAAGATAACTTGGTAAATAGGTTTTTGAAGGATGGATGTTACACATAGAATTAGAATTGAGATATACGTGAGATTTTTTACTTTTGACTACTTCGGTATCATGATAATTCTTTTAAAAGAATGGAGAAGTTTGCGTTTAATGTGTTACGGGTTCATCACGTTTATTGGGATTTATTTTGGTTTTTCAATTATATTGATGATTGTATTTTGTTATCTCAATCAACATCGTCATCTTCAGTCATCTTGACGTGGGAAGGTTCTGCTATTTCGAGAAGCCTTCATCAAATTAGGAGAAGGCTTTGGTATAGCCGGCTCCTAAGTAGAGTGCTGAGGTAATGAAGTGGCCAGAAAGAAGAGAGTGGAGGATCTTAGAGGTAAGAAGAGATATCACGAGAAATTTGGATGGGAGAAAATGTAGTGAGGTACAGGATCATGTAAGTGTTTATACTAGTTATTATAAGCTTGTCTCAATATAGCTTCATGCTTCTTTCTATCTCAACCTCCTAGGTGCTGGACCTGGGGAATAGGCACTCCCCTTCTCAGGTTGTTTTGTCGGCTGAGGCGATGATAGAATGAAAGAGCCCGTCTGTATCCGTCTACTTTGAGGTCCTGGTCTCTCGTTATGGCTTCGATTTGTCGGTTGCTCGGTTACCTTGATATGCATTTCTACTCATGTTGCTCCCGTATTCGGGTTCCTGTGCTCATGCTGAGAGTGTCGCTTCTCGCATCGATGCGGTAGGTATTGAAGCGTTTTTCCAAACCATCAAAGAACCTGCATTCCAAGATAACTACCATAGTAACCAAACCATAAGAAAAAGTACCATCAAACGAATCACCTTCATCATCTTGCAAATGAAACGACCTACCACGAAACCTCATACTCCCATCAATAAACCACCAAAACCTAACCCCAACCACATCAAACAAGACTTCAAGACATACTTCCCGCGCCTTCCATCCACATAATTTAAAGTTTACGCCACACTTGATACCTGAGGAAACAAGCCTTTGAGCAGGACTAGTAGCGATGACGATCCCCGCACGTGACCGCCAAGAATATCAAAAATCTTAATTTTGCGTGTGCGATAGTCCGTAGGGAAAAATTAGGGGAATAAGGTTTTTGGTGGGGGATTGGGGTGGAGACTGATTGGTTTGAGGTTGGAAATGCTGGATGTAAGGCGGTTTTGGCGGTTGGCGGTGGTGGAGTTGATTGGGCGAGGAGCTGGGCGGTGGAGGTGGAGGTGGAGGTGAGGTGTATGGAGGAGGGGAATATGGGTTTTGAGGTTGGGAATGCGTGGGATGTGGTCTTGTGCTGTGTTTTGAGGACTGTGGTGATGTATTGAGTCTCAGTTCTGTCTCACTTATCAAGTAAGAGGTAGTCTCATCATCTCTCACAAGGGTGAATGTCCAAAAAGATAATCATAAGTCCTCTCAAACAATAGAATACCTTCCATAGTTGCATATCCTGCAAAGCAGGAACAAAAAAAGAGCAAAAAAGATATTCTGCGAGGGACATGGGGCTCGAACTGTTGCTTAGTTAGACAACGTTGTAGACTAATCGGTTTTGAATTAAAACTCACCCCACAACCTTTGGTGGACAGCATTTTAAACCGAAAACCAACGCGCTACCATTGCGCCTGTTTAATAGGTTAGTTATTGAACTGTTTTTGATGATCAGAGTGTACTGACCAATCCCCCATAGGGCTGTTTGTTGAAGGTGACAAAAAATATTGAGAATATAAGCGTGTGATGCGGGCGGGGTTTCTTGGGACCAGGGACACACGGAATTAAGATTATCTAGTCAATTCTAGTCAATTTTTCAGCTTAGATTTATCTTGGATTATTAATGATTTCGTGGGGGATTCGTTAGGACTTGGACCCACATTTCAATGGCATTTTACACCTAACATCGTGCCACCAATATCACCAATCATACGAAGGAATTAATTCCGCCCCTTACAAAGTCCGCAATGACGCCTCCGAGGAAAGTAATACTAACAAAAAATAAATCCCCCCAACGCAAAACGCCATGTTCACGAAAACAATGTCTAGAATCCTCCATCATCAATCTATATATCTTCTTCGCTTTCCCCACCTCTTTCCCCCCCTCCTCCCTTCATAACTCCCTACCATGAACCTCCGCAAATCTTCCGCAAACATCATAAAGCTACTATCTCTATCCATCTTTCGACCAACTCCAGCATCAGCTACCACACCCGATCTATCCAACAACGCCTCAATCCCCCAAAATCCCCCCTCCGACCAAGCATTCCTCGCTGATACTACCTCTGCGAATATGTCCTCCATACGCCGCGCCCCCGTCATATCCGTCTCCCACGGCGGGGGTCCAATGCCCGTCCTCGGCGACCCATCGCACTTAGAAATCGTGCAGAGTTTAAAAACCCGCGTCCCTGAGATATTGAAACTGGGGACGCCGGATCAACCTAGAGCTATTGTGTTGGTTACGGCGCATTGGAGCGAGAAGAGGCCGACGGTTAGTGCGGGTAGGAAACATGGATTGCTTTATGATTACTATGGGTTTCCACCGGAAAGTTATGAGTTGAAGTATGATGCGCCAGGGAGCCCGGAGGTGGCGGGGATGGTGGAGAGGGTGTTTCAGGAGGCGGGGTTGGAGAGTGAGATGGATATTTTTAGAGGTATGTATGTTGGGTGGGTTGGGGTTGAGTATGAGATTGAGCACGAGATTGAGAGTTATGGGGATTCTGGGATTGGATTGTGGATTGATTGCTAATGATTGTGAGATAGGTTGGGACCATGGCGTTTTTATTCCTCTCCTCCTAATCAACCCCTCCGCCAACATCCCAATAATCCAACTTTCCGTCCTAACATCCGAAGACCCTAGCACACACTTCAAAATGGGACAAGCTCTTTCCAAACTCCGCGACTCCAACATCGCTATTATTGGTTCTGGATTCGCTTCTCTTCATAACCTTCGGCATATGTTTTCTGGTGTGACGAAAACCCCGGCATTTAAGGCCAAGAGTGAGGAATGGAATAACGCCATTACTGATGCGGCGTTAACGGAGGATGTGGAAGAGAGGGGGAAGAAGTTCGAGAATTGGAGGAATTGGCCTGGTGCTTATGATATGCATCCGAGGGGAGGAGCGGAGCATTTTTTGCCGTTGATTGTTTGTGCTGGGGCGGGTGGGCAGGGGAAGGGGAAGGGGTATGCGGATGAGTTTGTGGGGTTGAAGATGTGGAGTTATTACTGGGAGTAGAAGAATTGAACAAAAGAGTAAGAAAGTAAAGAGACAAGGACATATTGAAGAAGAAGAAGAAAGCTTGTTGCAAGAATTGTTTTGAGTATTTAGAAACGCATTGCTATGGCGTTGTATCATTATAAACTCATCCGTAGAGTCATATCCCAGAAAGAGCAAAACACCGATTCCCAACCGTAGAAAGTCCCAAACTTCTGCCACCGAAGAAAACATCCGTCATAACTTCCGAGTACGGTGAAATGCAAGAAGTCAATCAAGCATAAACCCCATAACCCCAGCTCGACATCAAATCCTCAGCCCTGTTAGAGAACCCTGGATCAAGACACATACCCGAACGCCATTTCCAGACGACACCCAAACGCGCCCATTGAAAATGCCAAAGTGTAGCTCCCGTCAACGCCTCGTTAGTCAGACCTCCTCGTTTCTACTACTAAGATTGCCACCTATACCACGTTTTCATCAGTGTCTATATCATTGAGGTATCTAGACTGTGTATTCCCAGAGGAGCTATTTGTAATACCTTCATTTTCCTCATCGGCTTCTTTCTTAACAGGCTTCCTACCACGACGAGCACCTCGCTTCTTCGGCTCAGGAGCCTCACCATCCTCGATGTCCTTAGCCTTGCGCTTGCGTGGGGTAGCCTTAGCCTTGGGTGTCTTAGCTCGCTTCGAAACTGGAGTTTCGGTATTGGCGCTGTCTTCCTCAGCACCATTGGAGTTGGAGTCGTCAACGTCGTTAGCAGGGGTTTGGGAAGAAGCGGCCCTGGTCCTGGTATTGCGTGTTTTCTTTGCCGCGGGTGCATTCTTCTCGTCGTCGAGAGAGAGCTTGGCGACTTTCTTCTTGAGAGGTGCGAATGCATGTTGAACGCTGCCCTTGGTCATGCCGGACATGGTGGCCATGTAGTCATAGTTGACCTGGGTGAGGATGGTCAGTCATGTCTGGATGGAACGCGCAAGACAAAGAGGAACGCGGATGAAGCGTTGTGATTTCAGGTGTAGAAAGACGGGAAACAAGAGATGCACTGAGGCGAGCATATGCTTTCTGCTCAGGATGTGAAAAGAAAAGGTCCGCGTACATCGTTCGCACCCTTGAGTGAGCAATAGGCGGCCGCAAGGAGTTTCACCTCGCGTTCATTGAATGTAGAGAGCAAACCAGTAGCCATTTTGCAAATGAGGGGCCAATGGACTTGTGATGATCTTTTGAATGGAATGAGAGGGAAAAGGTTTGATGGAAGGTGCGTTGATGGTTGTTGTGGAAGAAAGAATCAGAAGTTGAAGTGGATTGAGTGTGTATGGAACGCGTTGTTTACTTTGAAAATTTGGGGTCACTTATGACGATGTTGCAGTTTGCGCGCGCCCGTCACCTAGCAACATGAAGATGCTGATTTTATCATGGTGGTCGCTCGACCACAACATGAACCACTGCATCTGCAACATTACTTCCCCGCTCTCGCGCAACAACGACCGACAGAAATATACGACTGAATTGTAAAGATTACGCTCTTTATGTTGGAATGCGCGAAATAAGAAAAAGATGAGTTGTCAAATATTGACGTTGAAAGTGGCTTACGCAGTGCAACATTGGCCAACCGCCTCCACCAAGCCTTTAAGATAATCTAACAACGTTCATTGATATTGAATCAATTCTTGATCATGTTGCTGTTACCCTTTTCGATCCCCTTTCTAAACCGAGAATCTTTTTTTAGACAACAAGCATGAGACGGACTTACCAATGAATTGAACTCGCAAAAATCCTCAAAAAGACACGTCTGTGAGTTCGACAGCATCCCTCGGCCGATAGTGGGTCACCGGTTACATTGATATTCTTCTGCCCTATGTCTATGCTTCGGAAGAGAAGTCGGTAGAGGATCCGAGCAACGGTTCAGGCACCCCAACCACATAGTGGTTTCGGACGACCACGGAAAGAAGACGATGGGGATACTAATGATGCTCGAGCTTGAAGAACGCCTTGCAAAGACTTCTTCCAAGGAAATTCGTCCGAGAAAAGGGGATTTTATGACATATGAAAGAGAATAGAGTTGGATTGATGGAGAAAACGATCATTTAGACCTCGGTCTTCACAATGCACAATGATGGAAATACGAAGCAGTAAACGGTGAAGAAATGACAAGACCGCCTTACTTTACAAGATTCTTTTTCTGGGGCGGGGCCAGCGGATGTACCTCCGGATGGGCAAACCATTACTGGGGCTGTCACGGATTGTCAGAAGGGGTGCCTGGAGCCAGGCGTTTGGAACACCCGGCCAGGGACCCCTAAAATGATGAAGTTCTCTGGACGACTCGTCCAGCGACGATGGATTGATCAGCGGCAACGGGGGCTCAGAGTGGTACGATAATGATATCGCTTCGGATGCCCCTTTTGAGCTTGAGATGCGGCATGTCTCTGGGCCCAAAATGGGCAGAAGCAGGCAACGTAGCTGGATCGGCAGGGTGAGGTGACAGTGTATGTATCTTCGCCGCCGCGCAAGACCCTGGACGTTGAAGAAAAAGAACGGAGCAAGCGACCATGGCATGGAGAAAGACTGGAACCCCCTTATGACGCAGGGTTTGCTGTGTACCAATGGTCGGGACGACGACCAAGACGAGCCCGTCACATTAAACACTGGGCCGGTACCTAAGGTAGAGGGAACCGAGACGTCGGGAGACTTAGGACGTGGCGCAGGCAGGTAATGAGGCGTGCTAGGAGGCGTCACGGGCTCTCTTTTATCGACGATAAACTTTACGACCTGAGTCGCAGAGCAGACAGCGGGCAGAGAGGCAAAAGGTATGAATCAGGTCGCAGTGGCACAGAGGGGGTAGAGACGGGATATGGATGGTGGAGGGATGGCATTCTAGACGGTGCGACACGCCGACGGGGAGGTTGGAAGAGGAGAGAGAGAGAGAAACGAGGGACGACGGCGCTGCACGAGCTAGGCATGGCATGCTGTGCCTCTGTACAGGACAGGACAGGACAGGATGATATGGGAAAGATTAGAATAGGTCAGCAGCGCTGGACGGGATGCCTAAGAGCTGAGCTGTTTCTTTAGGATCAGGTAGTGTATGGCATTGGCATGGACCTCAGAGCGCGGTTGAGATCGGGGCTGGTGGGTGCAGGTGGGGATTTATGATAATATGGGGCGCTGGCAAACCCATGCAATGCAGATGCAGTGCAGTGCAGTGCGCAGCGCAGAGTGCAGCGTGCAGCGACCAGCCGCGCAACAGCAGCTGCATGATGGACGAGCGTTGAGGAGGAGGAGTGGACTGGATGGACTGGATGGACTGGATGGTGGACTGGAGGGACTGGAGAGGTTCGAAAGGGATCGGAGACGGCCAGCATGACCATGCACACCCATGGGCTGCGGCGTAGATCTGTGGACCAGGGCCCAGCTCTTGTACGCGACTCGCTTTCCACATCGGGCGGCGGCTTGCAGCATCGCAGGGCAACGCGCAGCAGAGTCCAGACGATGGCAGATGGCAGATGATGGCACACCTATGGCACACCTCCTCCCCCCCCGGATCTGGCCGTTTGGCGGGCCGTCTCCTTGAGGCCTGTCCTTAGCCAGAAGCCAACGTACCACTTCTGTCCAGGCCACACGCCCAAGACCCAAGCCAAACAAGCAATTTTATATGCCCTTATTTCACCCCACTCTCCGCCTTCTCTCCAGCACCGCTCGCTCCCTTCGCTCCTCTCCCTCTCCCTCTCCAATTCCTCTCGCTGGAGCCCATCGCTTGACGGCCCCCTCGGCGCCCTCTCCGTCTCTGCTCGACCTGGAATAATTCGTCGTTGTCGTTGCCAAAACCGCCGAACACCACCCCTCCACCACCAATCACCAGAGCCCCTCCATCGCCAATGTCGACCCCTCGCCATCCAACATGGACGCGATCCTACAGGGAGCGTGCTGCCCTGCCATACACCGCACCGTTGACCTGCTACCTCCTCCGCCTCATCTCCGTCAAGAAAACGAACCTCTGCCTCTCCGCCGATGTCGAGACCTCTGCCGAGCTGCTCGCACTCGCCGAGGAGGTGGGAGACCAAATTTGCATTCTCAAGACGCACTGTGACATTGTCACCGACTTCAGCGAGCGCACGATGAACGGGCTCCGCGAGATTGCCCGCAGGAAGCATTTCATCATCTTCGAGGACCGCAAATTCGCAGACATAGGAGGTACGTGTTCTTCCTTCCGCCCCCCACCACCCACTTTTGCACAGGCTGCATAAAATACAACACACACCCCTTCACATGCTGATCACACGACGAACAATCTGACTGACCGTGCGCTCCAACTGCAGGCACCGTCCAAAAACAGTACACCAGCGGCCCTTTGAAAATTGCCCGGTGGGCCGAAATCACCAACGCACACATCCTGCCCGGCCCCGCCATTGTCACTGCGCTGAAGGAAGCCGCCGGCAAGACAATCGCTGCATACAACACCGCCGTACACACCGAAATATCTGCTGAGCCCCGTTATCTTGACTCGGCGGCTACTGACGATGAGGACGAGGACGACGATGTTATTGAGGATGGCCCTCAAAGTCCGTCGCATCTCTCGGACCCCGACGATAACCGCCTAGATCTTCCCAACGGCGGTCCAGACCGGAAGCAAAGCGTGGTCTCGATTAGCACCACCATCTCAACAAGAACGGAAAGCATCTCTCCGCACCCAGCGCCTGATTTCCAACCCCTGTGGGAGGAAGAAGACATGCAGACGGCTCTCGAGCGCCTGGGCGAGGCACCATACCAAAGATCCTTGCTTTTGCTTGCAGAAATGTCTTCCGAAGGCCACCTTATGACTGAAGCATACAGGACTGCCGCTGTTGACATTGCCCGCCAGAATCGTGATTTTGTCATGGGTTTCATCGCCCAACGTTCTCTAAATTTCGACCAGGGTGACAACTTCTTGACCATGACTCCAGGTGTACAATTACCGCCTCCGGGTACTCAATTGAACGGCAAGAAGCTTGGTGATGGTCTAGGTCAGCAATACAACAGCCCCCGCAATATTATCTACGACAAGGGCTGCGATGTCATCATCGTCGGACGTGGCATTGTAAACGCACAGAACCGGAAATCCGAAGCCGAGCGATATCGATACGAGGGTTGGAAAGCGTACGAGGAGAGGATCGGTCTCATCAAGGGATAAATGCCCCTTTGTTCGGTATTCAACATTTGAAGTCTAGTCATTTTTCACGATACCACAGCGACGGCGGAGGATATTTGAAAGGGATTCTAATAATTGGACAAGTACAACATTTCCAATTCATGTTTGTGCATTTCTAGGCGCACGAGGGTATCTGAGCGGGAGGGTGGATCGTCATTTTTTCTTTTCATTCATATCACAGCCAGATCGACATTGGGAGCTAGGGGAATTTTCCATATTACAGGTTATAATTCCAGGATAGAGCGGGCCTTTGTTTTTGTTCCATTTTTCTCTCCTCTTTTCCTCTCTCTCCTTGCACCGGTGTTGGCGGCATAAAAGTAAAAGCACCAAAACGTGAATGGGGGATCATCATCTATCATAGGAGTCCATATTTCTTTTTTCATCACGGCAGCCATTAAGCATAAATACACTTCAATCATGGACCTCGTTGAGACGTCCCCTTGCTGCAACGAATTCTATCTTCCCTCTCATCAGTGACCTATGTAACTTGAATTCGAACCTATAATATTAGATCGCAAGCTTCTCCACTCCTTGGCTTAAAGGATCGTATTCCTCATGGATGGGTAGGGGGAGGTAACATTGACCTATCATAAGGACAGGACTACTTGACTCGGAGATCGAACTATACTAGTATGTAGATCGCTGGGTTTTCTGGGGTAGTAGTATGGGGTAGCATTGGGTGACGTGGTGCCTGGCGGTTCGATGCTCTTACACTGGTCATCTTATCATCCCTAAGATCTTGAAGATCCTCTTGCCGTATGAAGGAAAGTGACAAGTGGAAGATCTAATATAGCGGGAAACGGGGAAGCGGTTCGAAGCGTTAGATTTGGGATTGTCGGTTTGGTTTATTTAGTGGCTTAATTGGTTTGATATTTTTGGATGCTGATAGGGTTTTTGGGTTTTTATGTGGGGGGATGGGATGGGATGGGATGGGATGGGGATGGGGGTGCTTTTTGGTGTGGTTCTGGTCTTGATGGGGCATGTTTGATGAGCTGATGTTGAATATCTCGGCTCTTGATGAGTGGGTTCTCTTCAAGGTAAGAAATGAAGCTTATAATTGAATATCATGTCCAACTAACGTTAAGCTATTCACAAAAGCGTGTAAGAAGCTTATGCCTTAAGTGTATAGCTAGTACTCTTAAAATAAGGAGATTGTACCGGGGTGGGTAGTAAATATAAGGATTGATAAGTTTAAGACCGTTTATTATATCTATGTATTCAGTGATGATTTTAACTAGGGCTCTGTTGTTTAGGTGATCCTGGATCTGTAGTAGCTAATTGAAATTTATCATTGGAGTTTGTGTTTATTTCGTTATCATCGCTATTAAATTTGAATCTTAACATCTAAGTTCGCTTAATACCCTCTATTACGCCTCCACTTCTGTCGCCTTCACTCCCGTCGCCTCTGCAGCCTTCTTCTCCTCTTCCTTTTTCTGGAAGGGGGCGATGATCCTCCTCTACTACTTTGAGAGGGTCTTCTCTCTACGGAGGTGTCTTTCAAAAGTTCCCGGGCTACCCCTTCTATAATATCCCATAGTCACGAGGGCTAAGTCCGCTCAGTAAACAGCTTCAGACACCTCTTACCCCCGTATGTTAAGAGCCTTGGTTAACTTAGCAAACAGCTTTAGGCGCCGTCTGCCTCCTTATACTAAGGGCCTTACTCCTTGTTAGTTTAGCGGTATTATAGAAGGGGGTGCCCGGATACTTTTAAAAGACACCTCCGTACAACACATACAATTGATAGCTTTTCCTAATGCCTTCAAGTTGTAATGAACTCTGCGAGAAATCTTATTACTACCTAATAGGATATATATTATTAAGAAAATAAAAAAAAAAAACCATAATTAACTCCTTAGAAAAAAAAAACGAAAAAGAAAAAAAGAAAGCCTAACGAAAATAGAGAGTAAAGGAAAGAGATCTACGAGCGGCGTTTGTGAGGAACATAGGAAGTAGCACGTGCTACCCGCTCCTTCTCCACCTCCTTCTCCTTCTCCTTCTCTTTATCTGCTGCTTTAGCAGCAGCAGCAGCCTGTCTATTCGCCCTTTGGGCTGCATTTTTCCGATGTGATTTTGTTGGCAGCGGCCTATATAGATGATTATTAAGAGTAATACAAAGGAGGAAGATGATAAACGAAGTACAAAAGGGTGTGTTCCTTTCAACATATGGGACAGAGGTTGAGCTGGCAGGGCTGGAAGGTTTATCAGATATTCAGTGTATGGAACGAAGCTCGTTCTGGCACGACTTGAAGGGGTGCATTCTTGTTGATGTATGGAACGGAGCTTGTTTTGATATGACTGGAAGGAGGTGTGTTCTTGTTGATGTATGGAACGGAGAGGAGATGTTACTTACGGAAGTCCCTTAGTTTTGAGCGTAAGGCACTAGCCTTGTCTTCATGAGCTTGAATTGAAGTGCTTCCGATTGTCGGGTGCGTTTCTTCGAGCCACCATCCTGGTTCTCTGCCTCAGCTGACCGGAGAGTAATAAGAGATTTTCGATTGGTTGGCCATCTTGGCCAAGGGTGTTGGTGTTGGTGCTGCTGTTGTTGGTACTGTTGCTGGAGGTGGTGGATGGATGCTGGGAAAACGGTATGGCGATTTGTATTGCCGTGTTGTAGTGTATCAGTGATGTACGAGAGGCGCGAGTGAATGGAAAAGAAGTGATGGGTTCGATAGTTGATGAAGGTTTGTCGAAGATCGCCCGGGCAGGCTAAAAGAATGCGATAATGGGTTATTACCTAGGTAAGTAAAGTGAGGTAGGAGCGAGGTAAGGTGGAAGGAAGTGGTACCTAAGTAGAGTGAGTGCAATGCTGACTAAGCTCGCACGCTTAGTCATCCCGTCGAATTTTCTTGCGCTCCTGACTTGAGATGAAACCTTCCTTCCACTCCGTGCGTCTATGGGATTCTTGCCAATTTATTGACTCGGGGCTGATGCTCTGCTTTAAAAGGTAGTATTTTCAATAGTTGTCAGTTTCTGTTACTATTCCATTTGCTTGCTCTTCTCATGGTCTCTCCTTGGATTCCTAACTCCTTTCTTGATCTTCTGAAAAGTGCCACGCCACGTATGGAAGGCCGATAAAGCTTCTCGCGGTATCCTCTCTTTTGCTCTTTCTTTTATACAGTCTTTTTATTATTGAAAACGAAAATAAAAAATAAAAAATAAGCCCCTTTTCAAAGGCCAGTCTTTTTCAAAGTATAGCCAGGACGCAACCGGGGCAGGATTCACTACCAATGCCTCAATACTACAATTGGTTTGCGACCTCTCACCTCACTATTTAGGTGCCTAACTAGCCAAATTCTTCGAGGAGATGTCCACAATAATTGCTTGCAGGCCTCAGTGGATGCGATTCCGGTTGATACAAGCCTTGCTACGGCCTTGGCAAGACACTGAGCAAGTTTTCACATAATCGCTGAGTAGCGAGAGTCGGTACCAGAATTCAACGACTCGTCCGTGATGCGTGATCCCCGTTGCCGACGCGTCTGCTTGCGTAGTTATAAGGTGTATAATCCCTCTGACTGACTCTCCTCTCTTCTCTTTGAGCTCCCCATACGTTTAATCGCATCACATATACTGTCATTTAATTCAATATATACGTCAATACATACTATTAGCTCCAATATATACATTTAATCCAATATGCCTCCCTCCGAAGAATACATTTCCAATTTGAGGGCTAATTTCGCTGCTGCTGGCATCATCATCCTCGGTGACATCCAGATCGTAAGTAGATTAATGATCACTTCACTATAGCCTCTATTCTTTTCACTTCTTCTTCACAAGTAAATGCTAAATGTAAGTCGTAGATTGGTCACATTCATGACCACCATGCGGCCCCATGGCCACTCACTGCTCCACCCGCTCAGCCTGCTCAGCCTTCGGGCAAATTCAAAAAGCCTACCACTCCTAGGGAGTACTTAAAGATGGTAAGATCTATGCTTATTAACATTCAAATACCACATTCTTTATCTATTTGTTTTCCCATCGTCCTTCTATTTTCATTCCCGTCTCTTTGTTTTCACTCTTCTCATCCCTTTCTAATCCTTATTTATCCCGTTCAACTCTTCTATAAAGGTAATATATTAATATAATTTATATAGAGACGTCGTAAGGACGAAATCAAGGCTAATAAAAAGAAGGCCAGAGAAGAGAAGAAGAAGAAAGAAGAAGCTCGGAAACGAGCTGAGGCAGGCCTGCCATAAGCACCCTGATCATATCTCACCTAGCCTATCTTTGACTAATAATGTATTGTATATAGCCCTCCCCTCACCCGCTCCCAGCGGAAAAACCTCCGCCGGAAGGAGAGAAAAGCTGCCATAAAGGCAGAAGAGGAGAAGAAGGTGAAGAAGGAGGAGGAGGAAGATGAGGATGAGGTCAAGGTCAAGGTCAAGGTGAAGCAAGAGGAGGAGTAGTTTTCCCTTTTCTTTTCTTTCGATTTCAATGATTAAGCTGGGAGTTTAGAGGAGTTGATAGATTCGGGTCTTCATCAATGAATGTTCTTTCTTTTCTTTTCTTCACAATGCATACTTCTTACTCTCTAACACAGTGACTCTTATAATTGATCATTATCTTCTAAGCAACACCATAGGGAAATGCAGAGTCCGATTTTCAACGCCTATATACCGTATTAGCAAACCCAAGCATACCTAATGCAAAAGCATTTCCGCAACTTGACATGCTAAAGATAACCCAGATGCCGTATCCTAATCTCTTTATCTCGCTGAACTAATCCAGATACCGAAGTATCCTAATCTCTCCAGTGAAGTGAAAGGTTCTGGTTGCCAAAGCATTCCACAATTGCAATAACGCAACATAGAGAACGAAGGTTGATACTAGCAAACGTCAGAAGACCTAATTCATATAATTCAGAGAGCTCGGTACTTACTCAGGTGAAGACTGCCTTCGAGCGGCCTTTCGATGTGTTTTTAGGCAACCATCGTCGAGGCCCGATGATATCTTCCTTGCCCTCTAAAAGATCCACCAGAGCGTCAATCCTAAGAGTTACTTCATCCTCGGTATTAAAGATGTATCTACTAAAGGGAGTCCCAATGCTGTCTTTCCAGTGAGTAGAACAACTAACCTATTGCAGTCGTCCGAGGGGATACTTCGAACAGCATGCCGGTTAGCATGTGGTTGCTCTTGCGGAGTAATCTACTATTTATAGGTGACACTTTCCTTGTCAATAGTAGTCACCCATGCCTTTTCGATAGTGAATTGGACGTAGTGGTCGTTAAAGTACTTCTGACCGCTTTCCTTGTCAGTTTTGATATCGCGCTTACGTCCAATCAGATCATTCCGCGTCTTTTTGTGATCACGTGCGGCACTTTTGGCAGTGCTCTCGAGATTCTTCGCAAGCCGACGTTCGTAGGTAGCCTTTCCGATCAGGTCCGTCGGATTCTTGAAACTATGTATGCCGTTCTCAGGGTTGCTTTGGGCTTTTTGCCGCAAAGGTACCGCTAAGTTAGCACAGAAGTTCCAATTACCTTTTTGGAGTATCTGCTGGGGAGCCCATTTCTTCGAGGTGTGTCTTTGGGAGTTGGAATCAGGTCTATGGTAATAGGATGTTTAGATGTGGGGTTAAGGGCTTGTAATTCTGATAGCCCTTTGTACGGATATATATATCGGCCTTGGTTTAGTGTATTGAAAGGAGTACGCCCACTTAAGGGTAGAGAGGGAAAAGATTACACTGGACTCTAGTATTCGGGATATTAGCCATCAGTGAATCAATATAACGTTAATGTAACAACTTCCACACAGCTCTCCTAACACAACCCATTTGGGCTTTGTACAATGTAATGAAGGGAATGCGCTCCTTTGTGGCCATAGTAAGGAAGATAGATACTATCTTCTAGTTTATAGATATCTAGAAAAGACCTAGCGTTCAACCTTCATATTCCAGATTTTACATTTCCAGTATTCTGATAACCTTGAACTGGGACTAATAAGTTGACTTCTGATCTACCCCTTATGAGGTATTGAACTCCCTTCACATCCTTATCCAAAGCCCAAAAGTATCTCATGACGACGGCGTTTGGAGATCTTAAGGGATCATGCTTTTACCATAGACCTTATCCTCAGCCGCTGCATGGCACTGAAGCACTGGAGTGACAGAGTTTGCCCGTTTCAATTTAGAAATTTGACCTTTCTAATATCAACCTTTTAGAAAAATGGTTATACTTAACCGCAAGAATAATTCGTAACATTTTAAAGCATTAAGAGATTTTACAGAAGCTTGCAGGCTGGATGATTTCGTATGGTAACCATTTTCAGCCAATGCGGCGCTAGTATGGGAAACTTGGAAACAGGACGCCAGCGCAGGAACAGAACGCGCGGGGAGAACTGCGGGGAGAACTTGCGGGGAGAAAGCGCAGAAGCTCGAAGCTCCAGAGCTTCTAATGTTGAAGCCTCAATTGTGACTGGTCTCAGTTGTGGCTGTTTTTTATTCGCGGCTGGTCTCGCTTGTAGTGGCTGATTTATTCGTTCAACTAAGAAATCTGTTAGCAAAACTAGGTTTCTCAAATTAATATAACTTCGAAAGATATCTTTATAGAAAAGGTAAAAATAAAAGACAAGGAAAAGGCGAGTAAAAGATGAAAACAGTACAAACACTTAGGAGAACTCGCAATAAGGTTCTACTTAATAAGCCAAATAATAGCAAAGTCTAAAATTTAGGTTAGCTTGTATATTCAGTAAACAACGATAGATATTTAACTTGGTGGTTTTTATAATCTTAGTTATTAAGGGTAGTTGCTTGAGAAAGTAAATAGGGTATTCTCTTTTTGGTAGCTAGTTAGTTGTGCCTGGAAAAGAAGAATCAAATCAGTCAGGCCATTGAACGTAGTAAATAATGAAGCTGCATGGTGTTAGTGTCGATTGCGGGTTAATGAAAGATAGACCAAAGGTTGGTTTCATCCAGGCCTGGAAATTATTTTCCTGTTATGACTTGATATATCTAGATATAAACTCTTAACATCTACCTTCGGATACTCGTAGACTATGTCAATGTCAGGAGAAGTAGCCATTTGAAATTTATCGGATCGAAGGGGTTGAAGTCGAGATTGCCGTTGCTGGTGAGCTTGTGGATAACCTGCAAGTTATCGGTGTTAAATTGCCAGTGAGGTTAAGGATAGTGAAAAATATTATGGATGGGATGTAAAAAAAGACTTTGAGCTGTCTTGAATGTTAAGGGTTAGACTAGAGACTTAGTAAGGTCGGTGCCTGATAACGTGATCGGTAAGCAAGCGGATCAGACAAGCAAGCGGATCAGCCCCACCACCTATTAACAGTATTTTCTATGCTATATAGCTATACTATATTAATTATAATACATTTATTATATCAGTTAGTTTTTTGACGCTTTGCGCACGTACAAGTAGTATGCTCAAGTGAATCGCATAAACTGCACTTACGTGGAGCGCGTTTTCGAGGCTCTGCAGCT